>BQNB010093031.1:0-26468 GCA_026074375.1 Tanacetum coccineum
CCACGCACCATCTCCTTCCTTTGGTGGCCTATTCCAATTTATTTTTTATCAATCAAATCCTTCGATTCCCACATATTTCCCCTAAGATTTATAGGTATAGCTCATAGGAATTTCACCATTTTTCTAAAACCTAATACATTTTTAAATGGAATAAGTTCGGCACCCCTAGCTATTTCCAATTCCTTGGGAAAATGGTCATTCATAAAGTCTTTCTCCAAATAGTAAGGGGGTCGGGCACTATGTCATTCGTACTAGGTCGCGATTTATAAGACTTCTATTTTGCTAAGGTAGTCCAATATGGTGTATCCCCATGACCTAGGCTAATTTCCTTAACACCAAATATCGATCTAGTGACGCTATTTTAGCTTTCTTACAATCTATTACGTCACTAGCGGTTGCTAAAAATCCTCTTCCTACAAGTAAGGGGCACGTAGGGTCCTTTTCCATATCTATGACGTAAAAGTCCTCTAAAAGATTTAATTTTGCTACATATACCTCTATGTTTTTCAAAATTCCTACGGGATACGACTTAGTTCCATCCGCTAACCCTAGGACATTCTCGGTCTCTTCTAATAGTTTAATGTTTAGCGTTTTGAAGAGGTATAATGGGATTAAGTTCACATAATACCATAAATCGGCTAAGGTATCTGATGAGTCGTTGTGCGTAGGTGTTATTTATGTTTTCAAGTTTTAAATTTATATTTTGCCGACTTTACCTAAAACCATACTTTAACGGGCAGTGTACCCGATCAGATGTAGTTTTGTTGGTAAGTAGGGTGTCAATCACTAAGATCGAGAGCGTTAATTCATAAGTCTACTAGTATTTTCAGTTATCTATGTTAGTTATAATATATGTTAATCCTAAGTCTAAGGTTTAAGGGGGGTTTTAGTCAGAGAGACTGGCATGAGTATTATATCATAGGCTTGACAAGGATACACATCTCCACCACTAGAGCTAAGGAGTAACAAGTTTATAAAGGTAAATTGGTTTTATTTATAAGGCATTATAAGGTTTGATCACTTTATTGTTTTTTACTCGTTACCAAATAGTCTAGAAAAGGTGACAAAGACAATACTACACAACCCTATAATGATGTGATAGACACATATACTAATTCAACCTTGAACTCAAATAAGCTAAGAGTGGGGGTACTAGTAGTGATATAGGTGTGGTATTCTAATTCTTCGCAATAAAAAAGTAATAACCAAAGCGCGAAACAAAACCATCACAAGACGAAATAGACAACATGTGATTGCTCGCATCTCAATCGAACTATTTCTAAGGTGTTATGATTAGGAATGGAAATAATTGTGTTTAAAAAAATTTAGAACACAAATTGATTAAGTCCAAAACAAATAAGGACACGAGTTGCTAGATACTTTTCTCCGAAATGTTATACCATGATAAAGACACAAACTAATATACATAAACGTCATGATTCATTAGATAAATAACATCAGCCTAAGTTAGGTTCCTGTAACTGTCAAACTCACATATCATCCCATTCTTTACATACATTTTACAACGACAAGGGGTGATATCTCCATTTTATACAAAACTTTCACTCATCGTTTTATTACCACGTATCATCGAATAATCGATCTTCATATAATAATATCGGTTTAAGCTTTTAACGAATCCAGACAATAAATACATTCTCCTCTTTTTTGCATTTTCTCGTTTTTATTTTTATTTGTTTAACACATACTAAACTACGAATATCGGTGTAGTATTTACCATCTGCACGTTCATAATAGATCCGGATTATTATCTTCTATAAATGCTTCATTACTCGAAACGTACTCAATTAATTGTGGATTGGGGTTAAAATACATAACGTTTGGACTACTTTTTTACATTCCCATTGCATAATGTTGCATTTTTTCCAACAATATAAAATAGAAAATGATCACAGACTACATGAAATACATTATCTTTACATCTTTAAGAAGATCAACTCGATAAATGGGACTCTTAATCTAATAGTGTTATCATAAGGCGTAATGGTGTTGTAACGAAACAATTAGTTGGTGTTTATCCTAAAGGTTTGGCTTCTACTTGTTTTTTCTAGGGGTATCTTAACTCTTAAATGAGGAGTAAATAAGGGTGTATTCGGGGTTAACTAACCAGTTGTATAGTTAGTAATAAACAATAATATATAGGCTTTTGGGTGCGAATCTAAAAATTTACCAATTTAAAACAGTTACCCCCTCTAAATCATAGTACTCATTATTGTGAGTTCTCGCATAATGTTATACAAGCAAGTTCTAAGTCCTACAACAGCACGACACACTAATATTTTTCGTGGGTATTTTGGGTAAAACATTGGAAAAAACGGATTAGGCTGATGGAATCCTCGTAATATCTAAGTAAGGGTAATGTATGCGGGTTATATGTAACAAAGTAATTTCACCAAAAAGTATGTCCATGATTTTTTTTCATAAATTAAGCATATTAATGTGAAATAATAGGACAAGTAGCGTTTTTAATTTATCATCTCCCCATTAAATTATATAAGTCTTGTTGTATAAAAATAACAGTTTTAAAAACTGAAAGATAAAAGAATTATAACGTGGAACGAAATGTACTCCCTGTTATTTGCTCGGTATGGTTCTCCCATGTTATGGTTATGGAAGCATAGGTTGTGTGTTGTGAATGCTGGGTATTGGAGAGTATGGATGTCAAGATAACAGCTATTACTACAAAACATATAGTATTCCAGAAATATAAATACCCACACCATCGTCGTCTTCAGAAGGTTCCTGTAGATACAATATATGGAAAAACAAGTGCATTCTATCTCCGGATAAACTCGTTTAGTTAGAAAACAAATTCAAAACCTAAAAAAATGTACAGAAGTCGATACTCCGTATCGATTACAACAGGATAGCAGTATTAAGTCTGTAATTATAATCCATAATCACGAGTCAGTCGTTTCATTACGTTGTATTCATTTAACGAATAAGTCGCATCGACCAGGTTCTTGACACTTAAGTTTAAATTGCAAAAAAAATAAAGATTGGTAACGTCCCAGGTAGTCTATTACGCTGTATCCATGGTGGTTTGGATACGCGTATAGACAGTATGGGAAGACTAGGCTCGATAACAAATTGAAATATACATTCGGGTTGTCTCCCCGGAAAGCACTTTTTGGTTTCAGAATAAGTATTTAAGTTTGAATGGCCTCAGGTTTATCCATCTTATAAACTAATTGGGGTCCAAAGGTAATGCCAAAAGTCACTATGCAATTATTAATTATAAAAACATATGGCATATTCCTTTGTTAGATAATTACAAGTCACAATATTTAAAATCTAATTGTCTTTGTTAAAAAGTATATTAGTTTGTAAAATTTATTGATCGTATCAATGACGGTTTCCAAAAAGTTTATTTGACTTCTTGTGTATCAAATTTTTATTAAATTTAGGTAATGGTTCGATAAGATAAAATACCCTGAAGAGTGTTCAATATTGTTTTTATTCCTTTTTCGTTGTCATTATCCGGTAAAATCAGCGGGATAAATTACGTTAGAAGGAAAATAGATCATTAAAAGTATATAACATTTTGTTCATCCTCATTCATCACATTCGGACAATGATGTTTCATTAAATTCACCGATATGTTAAGGACTTACAGTAGGTTCAGGTGAGATATTTGATGTTAATGCATCATTGTAGGCAATGGCTGGGAAATCTTTCTCAAAATATTTGAAGTAGTCGAAATTATTAAAATAACCGACCATAGGTTCGGATGACGGAAATAAAGACATATTGACTTTATCATTATCATTTTCCAAATTCATTTTCAAATCGTCGACTATAAAATTATTTATAGGAAAATGAAATTTTTGTCATCACCTTATCATTTAATCTTATCTTCGGATCGTCATAATTTTTATGCTAAAGTTCAATTGATTGTCGTTAAAGAGGACTTACGTGGGTTTCAATTGAGAGTGCTAGTCAGATGTTCATCGCGTCATTAAAAGGGGGGACTATAGCTACGGAATTCATTTTCAACAGATATAAGGTGTGAAGTCTCTTTAGATCTTACCATACGTTGCAGTTTCCCAGATATAAAACCGTACAACGCCTTCGAGCTTTTTCTTCTCAAGTTGATTATCTTCCATGGCTAATGTCGGAGGTGTCGTCCATTTTCAATTGTAATTAAATTTGCTTGAAACAATGAGCCAAATAGACTAATACGCCATATTCAGTAAACTGAATACGTCATATTGATGATAGAGTCGAATATGCTGTATTGGTTTCAAAAAATTTATACGCCGTATCCAAGGAGATGAATACGCCATATCGAGTATTCAACTCAGAAAGTTACAGCAGATCGTAACAATGCAAAGGAAAAATCATAATATGAATAATTACATTGCAAAAAATCAAAACACAGTCAATAAGCCAAATTTATCTAAACTAAAACACTAAATAATAAGAAATAAACAAACTTCACTCCCGATTTCGGTGCCAAAACTTGAGTTGTCGGTATGCGTAGGTGTTCATTTATCTTTTTTCAAGTTTTAAATTTATATTTTGCCGACTTTACCTAAAACAACACTTTAATAGGCAGTGTACCCGATCAGATGTAGTTTCGTTGGTAAGTAGCGTGTCGATCACTAAGAGCGAGAGCATTAATTCCTAAGTCTACTAGTATTTTTAGTTATCTATGTTAGTTCTAATCTATGTTAATCCTAAGTCTAAGGTTTAAGGGGGTTTCAGTCCGAGAGACTAGCACGAGTTTGGGTATCTAACCTAAGGTTTTGATGACAATTAACACACACAAGTAATTTAACAAAAGATAAAGAAGCGATCAAGCCTAATGTAAGGGAAACGTATTAACCATATTTAGTCAAATATAATGATGGTTTTAGTTTATAAGTGCAATGATTGTCTTGTTTCATTGTTGATATATCATTCCTATACTTAGGCGGTACTTCTTCCTAAGACCTAGACTTGGCAATCCTGTCACAATTAACCAAATCCATATATATCTCTTCATAGT
Source organism: Tanacetum coccineum (assembly GCA_026074375.1). Lineage (NCBI taxonomy): Eukaryota > Viridiplantae > Streptophyta > Magnoliopsida > Asterales > Asteraceae > Tanacetum > Tanacetum coccineum. The sequence goes on from BQNB010093031.1 coordinate 5,012, forward strand.
TGCTTATAATCTATCTTAGAAGACAATAATGGTAATCTTATTGAATCCTAGCACATCGAGACTTTACTAACTTACTACTTAACGGCTCTTTATATACTAGTAGTCCACTGTCCGAGTCTTTACCAGAGGAATTAGTACGTTATTTATTGATCCCAGGTCACCTACTAGTCCAACTGGTTCACATAAACCAATGGTAAAGATAGGTCAATATTTGTGATCCTATGATTCTACATATATAAATTGCTATATGGAGAGCTATCTTGGACTCTTATCCTATGTCCACACAACATCAAAGTTGCAGCGCATTAAATATGTAAGACTAGACCTAGTTGAATGATAGGTCACATATGTCGGTAACCCGAAACCACCTTCACTTTATACTTGAATAAGAAAAATAAGATGAGAAGATAAAGAAAGAATTTTAGAGAGAGAAACTAGAGAGAGAAAGTAGAGAGAAAGAAAGTAGAGAGAAAATGAGAGATGGGTTGAATTTTTACCTTAGCACAAAAAATACACAATGGAGATCCAAAAATAACCCCCCCCACCCTCTCCATCCTTGGAGAGGGTGGTTGGGTTATTTTTATAGTTGTGTTAAAAAAACACCAAGAGGCTTTTTTATGACTTGGGGTTTTTTATTATAGGGCGGGCCAGGGCTTGGGCGATTTTACTTGGGGGCTTCGCCATCAATTAACACATGGGGAACCAATTAGATTACCATTTTTAAGAGCCCGTTTTTACCCGTCTAGCCTATTTTACAAAACGTATAAATTAATTATATTGGGGGGACACGAGACCTAATATTTTTTACATTCAATGACAAACGAAATGCTTTCCCTTTTCGGGGTGGAAACTAATATTTTGAGGGGACTTACATTTTTATCTCCCCCCGGAAGTGGGGCTCTAAGTGAGGTTATCCATTGTTGGGGACCCACTCCTTTCATGAGGGGATCAATTGAGAATACTGCTTTTGTCGTTGAGGGCTCTTTGTGATGAGCCCTTTGTTTTCTCTGTCCTATGTTGTAGGGCTTTTGTTCCTTTTCATGCTTTGTGGATTCTATTTGATCTTTTAGCCTTTGGTCATTGGTCTTTTTGACTTTGTCTTTTTTTGTCCGAGATCTTTAAATCTTTATCCCTTTTGCCGTTTTCTTAGATCGTCCTTTGGGGTGCCAACCTTTTTTGCGACTATTTCTTGTTTGTCTTGGATCCAACATGCTACCATGTAATTTGCCATTCATTCTTGGGAAAAGGCTTGCTGACGCCCAATCTCCATTTGGGTTAGACTTGTTATATTTGGGATTAAGGGGGAAGATGCTTGTTATATCAGGGGAGTAGTTGTGTGACAGAACAGTGTCTTTGGTCTTTTAAATTTCTTGAGGCTTTCATGAATTTCTTTGGAAATCTTTGATTGGATTGTAGTATGTCTTTGTTTAGTTTATGGAGCACTGTGAATGTGGTTAATGAATCTTGACTTCCAAGCTGGGGGGAATTGAGGCAAATCTCCAATGTCCATCTTTATTGTATCCTAAAAAAATTTAAATAAAAACAGTTAGCTAAATAAAAGCGTGGAGGGAACGGAATTATGCTTTTGTTTCCAATTCGTTACTGTTTTGGTTAGATAACTTCGGTTCTTGTTTGTGTTACCGTTTTTTACAGTATACAAATAAAATATATTTTTGTTTCCATGTTAGATTTTTTACAGGGTAGGATTTCAAAAAGGGAATCTCCTTGACAGGGTTTTTAATCCAGCTCAAAAAAGGCATAGGGTCTTCTTTTAACAACAAGATGTTTTTAGATTTTTTACCATGGCTTGCTTGTTCTCATGAGACCCAAGAAAATAACGTTTCTCTCAAAAGCTAGAAAACAACCACGGTGTAAAGAGTGGGGGAAAATCAGATAGTTACAGATCCTTTTCTGATTAAAAGGGGGACCATTCAATTACTCATTTCCTGGGGAAACCAAGGTGTTATGATTTCAACATGAAATTCGCCACCCATCGTTTCATTTTTCAGCTATCCGAAGTTTTTGACCACCAAAGTTTTGATTCATTATTAGGAATTCCCGCAAGTTTCACCCCTTACCCAAAGAGCTTGTTTGATGGCTGGGCCCTCAAGCCCAGGAATTTTCCCATCCTTTTTCATTATGAGGTTTACTTAAGTATTCACTCGGGATATTGTTCTGTGACAAATCAACAAGGATTAATTTTGCGTAGGTGTACTATACTATGTTAAACAGCTTGTGAAAACTTTATTGGGTGGTTCAAACAAAGTTTTAGGAAAATGGAATGTGTCCTAAATGGAGAGATTTATTTTATGGATCTCTTGGCTCTAGGGGGACTCGATTTAGTGCGTGTTTTGGTTTTTAGGTAACCGGAAGTGCTGGGATGCAGACTTGCCCTCCTTATTTTTCAAATATCAACTACAAACTCGGATTGAGAAGTTCAATTAGGAAGTCGTGTGTTCTCCGTGGACCCAAAATGAAGAAAAAAATGTTTCTTTGAGGGAGAAAATTACCCGAATGTCTGGGAAAGGGTTGGTGGCATTGCAATCTATTGGGTCCAATGAAATGGTCGTCTTCAAATCGTTTTAGCAAAATCTAAAACATTGGTGGATTTCTGTCAGCTATATGGTAGGGGGCACCCTCGATTTCTGCCTTATCGTTGTTGTGGGGAGGTGCTTCTTTCTCTTTTCCCACCCTTTATCCATGTACATTTAATTTTTAATTTGCTTTTCAAAACCCCCCCCCTCCTTTCAATGCTTTTTACCAAAGAAGTTTCATTTTACTATCACCTTTGTTGTGGATTGTTTAATCCTACGTGTTTAGAGCTCAATTTCATTAGTCGGCAATTCTTTTCCCTTATTTACACCCAGTTTCAATTCTCCCACAAATCATAATCTACGGGAGACTGCTATTTCTAACTTATTAGAGTGGTCCTTGGGTAGAATTCCCCTTCCTGGTTCTGGTTGGATCATGAGGGAACAAAAAAATTACCTATAGAAAACTTACCTACCTTTTAAAAGTTGCTTTTCAGGAAAACTTCACGTGAAATAAGTTTTGTTGTGGGTATGAGATCATAAACCCCATAAAAAACCCTTTATTTTCACGAAGAGTTATCAGCAACTTTGAGGCAGATCAAAATACACTTATTATTTTCAAGGATTCCCAACATTTTTAAATACCATTTCTCCCCCTTAATTTTTAAAAAAACTTAAATTTCACTTAGTTGATTTGAAATTTTTTACTTTATGTTTAAAAAAAATTTGTTTTCTTGAAAAATAACATTGGGGATAAATTTTATACCATTTAGCATGGACTTACCATTTTGGGGGTAAATAAACAACACAAACTCAAACCAACAATGAATCTTGCTCCCCCTTCTCGGATTTTACATTATGTTTGGGACACCAAAAAAAATACAAATGAATACAGCTAGTTTTGTGAACACATATTGAAGATAAAATTTGAGGAGGTCTAGCATTGTTAGCAAACAATTTGAAAGATGAAATTAAGTGTCATCGAAGGAATTCTTGAAAAATTTGTGCTAAACCAAACCTATATTATTTCTTATAACAATCCAATCTAATTTTAAATAGTCATTATTATTTTCCATATGATGTTATTGAACGGGGGGGGACCTTTTATTATGTTGTTGATTAACATAAGGAATGTTCATGTTGGTTGATGGGATGTATCCAAAACAACATTAATATAAACCATATGTGTTTTTCAAAAAAAATAATGCTCACCCCCCCTCATAACCCAATTTGAACTCTTTAAAAAAATAAAATGGGATCACCAAATGTTAACAATACTGGTCTTTGGAACAAATTAAAACCCAATTGAGGGAAGGAGTGGTTGAAAAAATAATACACACACAATTTTTTTTGATAAGGGATTTTTTGGGAATTTCGGTCATTGAGGAAAATCTTTGAAAAATATTGAGTTTCTAGTTCAAAACTTGTTTTTGGAAATAAACAAATTGTAAGAAAGGGGACTATTCTCTTCTAAACTGCTTTAAGGATAAAGCGCAACTTTCATGCGTTCAACTCTCCTTTTGTGCGTTTCGGGGGACGGTGGGGTGTTTCCAAATTATGAGAGGGTGGATTAGACCAAAAGATCATTAAAAAGAAAAAAATTAGGGAAAATGGGACAGTTTTGAAAATAACATACAAATTTGCGTTTCAAAAAGAACTCCAGGTTCGGCTGGGGGATGGTTCAAACATTTTTTCTCATATCCAAATTTCGGCCTGAACAAGATACTAAAACCCTATCTAATTTGGGATAGAGCTTTTTAGTAAACACTAATCATGGCCATTTTGTATTCAGTTTCTGACATAGTAACAAATTTTTTCCAAAATTAATACCGGTTATTTTATCAAACAATGTGTTCCTTGTTGAATTTTAGATTTTACCGAGTATGAGATGTGCTTGGTTAAGGGGTTTTTGCTAACAGGGGTTGCATGAGGTTTTGTGGGCATTATGGGCTGGGTAACTGAGAGTCGCAATTAACCAAACCCGGTATTTTGGTTGTAGTGAGAGAAAAGGGCCATTTAATAAGAAATCCTTGAACAGCTGTGTCCTAAATCCACAATGGGGACTTTTGTGCCAACAACTTTGCCAGATTAAACGGGCCACCGTATTTAGCCTATGCGTGTAGTGACTTTTGGGCAGTTACCGTCTTTACTTCTATTTGACATTCCAGCTGGGGACTAAGCAAAAAACTATTCTTATCACCTAGGGAACTGTTATTCACTTCTAGAATGTGGCCTTTTTGCGCTGGAAGTATCAAAACGCAAAACTAAACCGGGCCTCTATGATGATCGGGGGCATACTCTGAAATAAGTATATTTAAGTTTACAAAAATCCCCCAAGAAACCCTTCGGATACCAGGGCGTCCCATGTTAAAATGGTTACCTCTTAAAATGTATCGAAAGATCCTGTTTAACCTCTTTGGGAGGAGTTTGTTGATTTCAGTCGGGGTTCTCTTGACTGAGAATCACAATACAACGGTATTTTGTTGTAGGTGAAGCCATAATCTTGAAGCTGTGTCCGCATCCACATTACTTGAGCACAACTTGCAGATAACGCCACGTATTCAGCCTCTGCTGATGACATTGCAGTACAGTCCTGCTTCTTTGACATCCAGCTGACTAACTTATCACCTAGGAACTGTATTCCTCCAGAAGTGCTTTTGCGAGTATCAAGGCAACCGGCATGATCGGCATCTGAAAAAGCTGTTAGTTCAAAGCCAGAACCCTTCGGATACCAGAGTCCCATGTGAATGGTACCTCTTAAGTATCGAAAGATCCTTTTAACCTCTTTGAGGTGTTTTTCAGTCGGTCTTGCTTGATATCTTGCACAATAACATACAGCTTGCACTATGTCTGGTCTACTAGATGTCAGATACATGAGTGACCCGATTTTGCTACGATAGTCAGTTTGGTCTACGGGTTCACCACTCAAGTCTGCATCTAATTTAGGTTTCGTAGCCATTGGTGTACCAATGCTTTGTCCTTTTTCCATACCATGTTTTTTCAGAATCTCTAAAGTGTATTTGGCCTGATTGATAAAAATACCTCGTGGGGATTGGTGGATCTGAAGTCCTAAAAAGAATTTCATTTCCCCCATTAAGGACATCTCAAATCTACCGTGCATTAATTTTTCAAAACGTTTTGAAAATTTAGGGTTTGTGGAACCAAAAATAATGTCATCAACGTAAATTTGCACAAGTAGAATGTCCTCCCCGTATTTTATCGTGAATAGGGTCGGGTCAATGATACCTTTAGTAAAACCTTTGGAAATCAGGAATTTTGAGAGTTCATCATACCAGGCTCTCGGAGCTTGTTTCAATCCATATAGAGCTTTCCTTAGACGGTAAACTTTGTCTGGATGATCAGGATCAACGAATCCGTCTGGTTGTGCAACATAAACCTCCTCCTTTAATGGACCATTAAGAAATGCCGTTTTCACGTCCATCTGATAAATTGGAAAAGACTTGTGTGCAGCATATGCGACAAAAATCCTGACAGCCTCCAAGCGAGCAACTGGAGCAAATGATTCTTCGAAATCAATACCCTCTTCCTGAGCATAACCCTTCGCTACAAGTCGTGCTTTGTTGCGAATTACAGTTTGGTCTTCATCCTTTTTGTTTTTCCATAACCACTTTAGCTTGATTACGTTCTTGCCAAAAGGTTTGTCAACGAGTTCCCAGACTTGTAGTCTGTCAAACTGATGAAGTTCTTCCTGCATTGCTTCTATCCATGCAGAATCAGCCATTGCCTCCTTAATGTTTTTCGGTTCAGCAGTGCTCACGGTGAGTGCGAACATACACATTTCAGGATCGGTTGCCAGTTGTCGTCTTGTTTGCACTGGCTTTGATGGATTGCCACGAACTTGAGTTAACGGGTGATCTTTTGTCCATCGGTATTCGGAATCTTGAGGTTGATTGAAGGTATGCATATTTGAAGTACCAATATTGCGTGAGGAAGACTCAGCATTTTCTTGTACCGGTGTACAGAAAGGATTGGTAAATTCTGCTTGATTATCGTTGTTTTCCTCAGCATGAACATTTGTAGGAGTTGATGGTTCTGATGTAGGGTGAATATTCGTTGAAGGGTGTGTGTCTTGTGGAGCAGAATTATCGGTGGGAGAAGAAGACTTGTTGACACGAGAAGTACCATCATTGAAAAATTCATCGTACAAAGGACCGAAAAGAAGATCCAACTCCTGTTGTGATGGAACTGTTGTATCTGCTGAAGGAGAAACATTTTGTAGTTCTGGTGCGGGGTCAGGGTTGTCATAATCTGACGCCTTTTGTCGTTGGGGAACGAGGCCTGAAGTGTCATTAGCAACAGACGTCTCAAACATCTCAGATTTGATATGTCGAATCTATGTAATTATGAAGTGAAAATGATTTGTAGGATCTTAAGTAGATTTGTTGTGATTGAAGTTGTGGTAAAAAGAAAGCAATAAACGTTCACGGGATTTTACAAGTCTATGATTAAAATCGAGAAAAGAATTGTGTCTTTCGCGGGATTTTACAAAATTAATAGAAAACTGTGAATGTTAATTGATTTAGATTAAGGTTTGTTTGTTGTGAATTGAATGTCTTGAAATTCAAAATCTTAAACTAACATATTTCGCTTGCAGGTGTGCATATTTCGCTTGGCTTGAAAATGACATATTTCGCTCAGGAGAGAATTACACATTTCACTTGTAAGAAAAATGCATATTTCGCTTAGGATTGAATTACATATTTCACTTGAGAGAAGATACACATTTCGCTTGGGAAAGTAATGCACATTTCACTTGAAATTGTCAACATGTTTCGCTTGAAATTCAATCCTTCATGTTTCGCTTGAACTTAAATTGCATATTTCGCTTGAAATTAAAACTACATATTTCGCTTGAAATTAAAACTGCATATTTCGCTTGAAATTAAAACGTATTTCGCTTGTCCTCAATCGTACATGTTTTGCTTGACTTTCACCTGCATATTTCGCTTAAGCTAAACTTGTCTATTTCGCTTAGGCCTAAACTTACATATTCCGCTCAACCTGTTAACATATTTCGCTTGATGTCATTTTCGAGTTAGGACCACTTAACTAGAAAACAAGGTGTCCTTGTCTTATGAAGCTTAATTTGTGGATCTTGGTCCCCTCTCTTTTGACCGGTTATGTGCACAAGAAAGGACAAAAATAAGTAAACCACAAATAAGCTCGAAATAAGTTTGGAATAAGCTTAAAATAAGCCAAAATATGCTCGAAAATAAGCAAAATCTTGAAAGCTAAACAAGTAGTTTGAAGTAACAGTCTAATGGACGAAGCTTTTGAGTGTTTAAGTAGCAAGAACACGAAACAAATAAGATGAAGATTCTTAAAAAAATACATGATCTTATTAGAGGAAATAAGCCACGAAAAGTAAAAAATAAGCCACGAAGTTAAGAGCTTATAGGCACGAATCAACCACAAGTCGGTGTAGATCAAGTGAAGCAAGAAATAAAGAAGCAAAACGAACCAATAAGCAAATTTTTTTTCGGTTCGTGAGCTTATATAGAGAATAAGCCACAAAAATAAGCTTTTTAAGCTTATTGAACCACAAAACAAACACAATCTACCCGAGGCTCTGATACCAAATCTCGGATCCAAGGAATCACTTCACTTCATAATTAAGAACAAGAAATTAAGGAAGAAGATAAGAAGAATTATAGAGAGAGAGAGAGTAGAAAGAGAAAGTGAGAGAGAAAATGGGAAGTTACTTGCAAAATGAAATGTTACAAATGACCAACCCCACTCACTTTGCTTGAGGAGGTGTATTTATACCTAAACTAAAAGGCTTGCATGCCTTTAGTATTTCTACGGGCCGGGCTCAGGATTACTTGGGCTTTCACCCGATACACATGACCGGTTAACTTACATTTAAGAGCCCGTTTACCCGTCTTAGCCTATTACAATGCATATTAATTAATGACCGAGGCCTAATATAATTAATGAACAAACTTCCATTGTTCGACTCAATATGGTATAGATTTTAAAGTTTATGTATATATCACTTGTGATATTATACCTAGTGGTTAGGTATTATACCTAGTGGTTAGGTGTTAGTGGTTTAGGATTTTTGGTATATATTTTAAAGTTAATGTATATATCAGTTGTGATATTATACCTAGTGGTTAGGGATTTAGGGTTTAATGGTTAGGGGTTTAGGGTTTTTAGTATAGATTTTAAAGTTTTATGTATATTTCATTTGTGAAATTATACCTAGTGGTTAGGGGTTTAGGGTTTTTGGTATAGGGTTTAGTGGTTAGGGGTTTTGGGTTTTTGGTATAGGTTTTAGTGGTTATTGAGGATGTTTAAGGTTTATGGTATAAGGTTTAGCAGTTAGGTGTTTAGGATTTTGATATAGGGATTAATTGTTAGGTGTTTAGGGTTTAATGGTTATGGGTTTCGGGTTTTTAGTATAGAGTTTAGTGGTTAGAGGTTTAGGGTTTTTGGTATAGTGTTTAGTGATTAGGGGTTTAGGGTTTTTGGTAAGGGGTTTAGTGTTTTTGGTATAGTGTTTAGTGGTTAGGGGTTTAGGGTTTCTGGTATAGTGTTTAGTGGTTAGGGGTTTAGGGTTTTTGGTATAGGGTTTAGCGGTTAGTGGTTTAGGATTTAATGGTTAGGTGTTTAGAGTTTTTGTTAAGGTTTAGTGGTTTATGTATACATCATTTGTGATATTATACCTAGTGGTTATGGGTTTAGGGTTTTGGGTATGAGCTTTAGTGGTTATGGGTTTGGTATAGGTTTTAAATTTTATGTATACATCACTTGTGATATTATACCTAGTGGTTAGGTGTTTAAGGTTTTTGGTATAGGTTTTAAATTTTATGTATACATCACTTGTGATATTATACCTAGTGGTTAGGGGTTTAAGGTTTAGGGTTTTAGGTATATTGTTTAATGGTTGAGGGTTTAATGTTTTTGGTATATATTTTAAAGTTTATGTATATATCACTTGTGATATTATACCTAGTGGTTAGGGGCTTATGGTTTTTGGTATAGGGTTTAGTGGTTAGGGGTTTAGGGTTTTTGGTATAGATTTTAGAATTTATATATATATCACTTATGATATTATATCTGGTGGTTAGGGGTTTAAAGTTTTTGGTATAGAGTTTAGTGGTTAGGGGTTTAGGGTTTTTGGCATATGGTTTAGGGTTTAGTGGTTAGGCGTTTAGAATTTTTGCACTTTGATATTATACTTTAATGTGGTTAGGGGTTTAGGGGTTTTGGTATAGGGTTTATAGTGGTTAGGGGGTTTTAAGGTTTTTGGTATACGGGTTTAGTGGATAGGGGTTTAAAGTTTGGATATAGGTTTAGTGGTAGTGAGGAGGGTATAGGGTTTTTTGGTATCCAGGTTTAGCGGTTAGTGTTTAGGGTTTATATGGTAAAAGCAACTAGTGTTTAGTTGTTTAAGGTATTTGTAAAGGGTTATTAGTTTGGTTAGGGCCCGATTAACGGTTTATGGTTATAGTTATTAAAAGTTTATGTATGCATCACTTGTGATATATACATAGTGGTTAAGAGTTTAGGGTTTTGATGTATAAGGGTTTAAACCTGTTCGGGGTTTAACGGTTTTTGGTATAGATTATAAGTTTATTATAATATAACATCACCATTGTGGAATATTATATCAGTATTAGTGGTTAGAGTTATTTTGGTATAGTTCTAAGTGTTAGGGTTTAGGTTTTTGTGTATAAGATTTAAAGAATATAAGTAAAAGCCCTTATGATATTATACTTAGTGGTTAGGGGTTTAGGGTTTTTGATATAGATCTTAAAGTTTATGTACATGTCACTTGTGATATTATACCTAGTGGTTAAGGGTTTAGGGTTTAGTGGTTAGGTGTTTAGGGTTTTTGGTATAATATCATTGATAGATAATGTATGAAAACAAAAGAATCGATTGATAACTGCCAAAAACATCTCAAAAAGGCCAAATACATCTGAACACGGACAAAAAAGAGCGAAAGCTGGCGAAAACGCGCGGAAGCTTTAGAAAACGCGTGAAAGAGGACGAAAATGCGTGAATGCAGACGAAAGCGTGCGAAAACGTAAAAAAACATGCGAAAACATAAGAAAATGTCAAAAAACAAAATGAAAACATGTGAAAACGAAAGAAAACGTGTGAAAACAAAAGAAAACGTAGGAAATCTTGCGAGAACATAAGAAAACTTGTGAAAACATCTAAAACAGAGAAAAACGCGCGAAAACGGACGGAAACGTGCGAAAACAGACGAAAACGAGCGAAAGCTGACAAAAACGCGCGAAAGCCGATGAAAACGCGCAAATGCTAAGGAAAGCGTAAGAAAATATCCAAAAACGGACGAAAACGTGTGAAAACGTGCGAAAGTAGACAAAAACAGAAGAAAAAGTGTGAAAACAGACAAAAACATATGAAACATGCGAAAACGTAAGAAATCGTGCGAGAACATAAGAAAACGTACGAGAACGTCTAAAAAGAACGAAAACGCGTAAAAACTTGCGAAAACAGACAAAAACACGCGAAAGGGTACGAAAACGTGCGAAAGCGGATGAAAACGTACAAAAACGTATAAGAACGCAAAAAATCGTAAAAATATAAAAAAAACGTAAAAAACGTAAAAATCCATACAAAATGTCAAAAAGATTAATTAATTGCAATTTGGGCAAGATTTGCCTACTCTACAAATAATGAGAGAGTGGTTAGTAAGAGTTTTAGTAAATTTACACTTTTGGTCCCTCTATGTTTTTTTAATCTTAAATCTTGTCTTTTTAATCTAATGAAATAGATGGTCTAGATTTGTCCTTTAGTATGTAAGGAGAAACTAGTTTGCAAAATAACTCACCTCCTGAATCATATTAACAAAATATTTTGTCAATAATCTAAATAACTAACTAACAAATGTATTTCTACTTTTTAAAACATGTTCACAGCTACTTAACATTTCCTTTTCCATTATGTCATTCTTTTAAAATTATGTTTGGAATCTAAAATTGAATTTTAAGCATTTCAAAAAAGGATGGTTTATCCATGCACGAGACATGATGCAAGATAACACAATTTGTTTAGACTAATTACATCGTTGGTCCTTTAACAGTATCTGATTCGCACATTCAGGTAGGTTTTACTGTTCCTTTAGGCATTTAGTCTCTGATATCTTAGAAACTCTCAACCATGATCTTCTTCACATAAAGGTCGTTAAAATTTTTCTTAGCTAAAAGGGCATTTTGGTCTTATCTTGTTTTATTCTTTAATGTACCAATTACACCGTTGGTTCCTGGTCAACTACAATCGAATTGTTCGATCCACCACAACCCACAACCACCACCAACCTCACCCCCACGACCACCTACACCCACGACCACCCACGACCACCCACGACCACCCACGACCACAACAACTTCTAATGAATAACAATGCATCAAACCATCCATTTCACCATCGTAGATCCACAAATGGTGTAACAAACCTTTCCAAAAGACATCACCTACATCCAAAGAAACCCTAGCACATACTCCATTAAAAAGGTCAACACATTGCTAACATACCACCTCTTTCAATGCAAACATGCATGTGATGTTCTTCTTCCAGAACCTCCCTTTGAAAGAGCACAAACATCTTATCCCCTAGAAAAGTTGAACCGGCAGCAAAAGCAAGTTTGTCGAGCAAAACCAACGAGCCATTGAAATGAGCATGAATGAGTAATTTTTTTGAAAATATGAGAACCCAAATGATGAAAACTGTATTAAATTGACAAGTTTGAGAGTGGGGAAGATAGCAGTCAAATTGTCGATCATTTTGACTAACTTAATGAGGCGCCGACTTCATGCAAAATTTCATCATTGCTAGTCACCAAAAAACAAAAATTGGTATGCGAAATGTACAAAATAATATCCTATACATTTGCAATTTTTCATTTAGAGAGGGGTTTAGAACTGCATTTTGCATTTGTAGTTTAGTTGTTTTTAGTTCTCTTTGAAATTGCATTTTGCATTTGGAGTTTAGATAGTTTGACTTGTAATAGTCAAACTGGTATTGTATAGGGACGAAATTTTCAATATTAATAATGTATGAAAATGCTTCATAGGCAACAATTTTAGTTGTCTACACCTAACAACTGACACCAAAATAAACACATAGATTCTTAGTCTAACACATACAAGCATAAACTCCAATTGCTTGATTACACTACACAAACCCTAATTTTTTTAACATGGATTTTGGTGGGAATGAGCTTGTTGTAGGGAAACAACGAGGGAGGCCTAGAAATACGATGCAATACCTGATCAGGGTACACCGGCACCACAAAAGAAAAGGGGAAGGGCTAATGGCAGTAGAAGGAAGCAACGACTTGCAAATGTTGGTATGTTTATGTTTAATAGTTCCAATCAAGGCTGTCAAGATCACGAGTAAACTCGTAAGATCGTACGATCTTATGTGCTCACTAGCTAAAATCGTGTAAGATCGTTCTAGGATCGTATGTGAGGTAGCATCGTAAGTAAGATCATGGGATCGAACGTAAGATCATAGGTTCGGCTATCAATCCGATCTTACCAATTTGACGAGTTATTTTATTATTTTATGCCAAAACATTATATAAGACTTGTATATTTTATTCCTTGCTATTATATTACTATATACTATTATATTTTAGTTCTAAAGTCTTTTACAAGATGTATATGTTGCTACCATACTAAGCCGTGATGAATACTCTAAAAAAGAACCAAAATTTTATTTAGGTGTGGGAAATAAAGTTACCGAAAGATTTAAAATAGACTAACTTTTTATGTTTTGGATTTTTGGCATGTTTACGTGTCATGTCTTCTTTTTTCTTTCTCCCTAAATTGTTTATTTAGCTATGAAAACTTAAATAAATCAAAAATATTTTTCACTAATTTTATTATCATGATGTTTAAACGTCAAATTTTTTCTTACACTATCTTATGAATTCGTGTTTGATATTCAATGGATATGTAATTGCACAACGTTATGATCAGTTAATGCCTAATAGCAAGACAAGACACTTTGGTGGGATCTTATGACCTTGATCCGATCTTACGTAGGATCTCGATATTAACAGCCTTAGTTCCAATGCATGTTTGAAAGTGTTTTTTTATGCATTATGGTTTTGGGAGGGTGTTTTTGTATTTGATTTGCTTTGTTTTCTTGTGTGTGAGGATGAAAGTGCATATAGGTGAATGGTTGGCAGATGCTTGTGATCACATTTAGCAGTTCCTTCCAAATACCTAGTTGATTGTAAAAGAATCTTATTTATTTCATTATGGCTATCTTTATAGACGACAAGGGAAAGAAAATTATGAATGAGATTATTGCTGATCTGGATAACAGGATAAAAAAACTTAAACATGTGTTTAACGGGGAAAATAAGGAAAGGATAGTAAATAAATGTAAAACTATTAAAGCTCTTATGATGGAAATATTGTTTTTGTAGTTTGTATAACACTTTGGGTATCTTGAATAATCTTTGCAGATATCAAATCCAAAGAAAAAGAAAAATTGAATGTCGATGAAAATGTGGATGGTAAAAAAGTATAGGATAAAGTGAAGATTACTGATGAAATATTGGCTGAGATCAGAGAAAAATATGGGTGGCTGAGATCAAAGAAAAATATGGGGAGGGTTACAAGAGCATCACAAATGAACAAATAAATGAGTTTCTTGATGAGTTGTTTTACAGGACAAAGAAGGAAATCACAGGGAATCAAGGTAAAAGTATTCAAGTTCCCAAAAGAGTGTTTGGAATGTATTTATCCCTTATAGATGCTTATTGTATTACAATTTGTATTAACAGTTGTAGTATATTGTCAGCTAGTATAAACACAAGCAACTTGATTCTTATGGCATTTTTGGCTATCTTTGCAGCCATCATCTCCAAGGGAAAGTAGGTTGATGTGATCATTATTTCTGATGGTGATATAGAAGATGATTCATTTTTTGTTAGTGATACTAAAGATGATGATAATGATGTGGTATTATAGTGGGGTGAAGAGTCGTTGGGTGCTTTCTAATCTGAATGCCTCCACTTCAAAGGTTTGCAAGTTCAACGAAACACAAAGTAAAAGAAAGAAGATTGCAAGTGAGGTCAAACGACCTAATAGCGAGTTCAAGAGACCTAAAGTGAGGTAATAATTACAGATTACATATTAGGTTTAAGAGATCTTAGAGCTGTTGTGGGGTGTTTAAGCACTAAAAAGATGAAGTGTTAAGTAGTTGGAGTCTTGGCATGTATGCACGTAAAAAACAATGTTTGTAATTAACTTTTAATTTTTATGTATTTTGGTTGTTAGTTGAAAAAAAATGTTTAGGATTGGTGTAACTGTCCATTTTAGTGCCTAGAAATAGGGTGTTTGGCAGATGTTTTCCATAAGATGGTGTTTTTATATGTCCAAAGCCTCTTGTTTCTTTTGAATTATATACTTTTGAATATGGCTTAATTCAGTAATGATATCGTCTCATTCATTTGACATTCTGTAATAGTTGCATTTACTCTATATAAAGTTCCATACCTTGCTAATGAAGTTACAAAAAAGTAGTCTATATGGGTAAAATAGATGTCAATGGTCAAGCTTAAAGGGATTGCATTTCCATTTTGTAGACTAAGGGGTGTTGGAACTGCATTTTGCAGTTTCAAGTCTACATTTTCCATTCCAAGTACATATAGTGAACATTAAAGAGGTGTTTGAATTAAGAGTTATACAGTTTGCAGCTTAAAGCATGTAGTTTGCTTATACAATTTGTAGTTTGGTTTATGGTTATTTGTCTGTGTGTTTGGTACTTTTGACTTTATAAAGTCAACTTATACAATGACCATTTTGAGTTTTTTCATGTATATTTTCATGTCTTTAATATGTTTTGGTAAGTGTGACTTTTGCAAGTCAATTGTGTAGGAAACTAGAAGGGGGGGTTGAATAGTTTACTGGTTAATTTGTCGTTTTAAAACTTTGCTTAGAAAATTGTTAGATTCGAGTTGTATGTCAATCAATCAACAATATGAATCACAACTAAAATATCTAATATAATGAACTAAGTAAACAATAACACTAAAGAGATAGAGAAAGAAACGATCAAACCAAGACACCAAGATTTATAGTGGTTCGGCAACGAAGCACCTCTTCGTTCCTACTCCACTCCCCGAGTACTCCACTCGAGATTTCACTATGTCAACAAGCTCCCTTTAGGCGGAGAAAACCGTTTACACGTCGCTTACTTTCTTTTCCGACACTAAGCTAGATGTCGAGTCCTAATCTTAGCTAGAACCAATCTAAGACTTCACAAAGTCTTTATACACTCACAAGATATATACCCTTGGATTGACACACAATCCAAATCACACCAATACACAATTTACACTATTGGATCTACACTCAATCCAATTTACACAACAACACAAAGTAAATGTAATGAAGATATGTGATCTTGAGGAGGAAGAGAGAGATCACTTGATAACAAATCGTATGTAGAAGAATACGATTGTTCTTCTCTTGCACTTGATTAGAAGAAGAAGGGAGGAAGAAAGAATTAATCACTTGAAAACAAGATCAAGATATGTTAGTGATCAAGATATGTGTTTTAGAAAGAAAGGAAGAAGAGAGAATAACAGATCTGAAAAAATTCGTGGCAAGAGGTTCTGTTTTTCAGATGGGGTGGCCCAGTATTTATAGGCACAAAAAAAGAGCCGTTGTACTGACGGCGGTCCCTAATATATAAGGGGGCCGCCAGGCCTATAAGGGGGCCGCTGTAGACTACGCCCCTTTTTGTCTTTTATAAATAATTATTTTGTGTTTATTTTTTTGTAAAAACACTTTTGTAAAAATATAAGGTTTAGGACAAAAATTATTTTCTTGATCACTAATCATGTTTAATGATTTGTTTATCCATACCTTAAGTGATTAATCTTAGAAATGGAATTTTACGATTAGTAATTTATAAACGTTTAATTTTATGTATTCGTTTGCACTTTTTGTTATTATCAAAACATCGAGAGGTCAAAAAATATAAATAACGTTTTTAGACATTATTTGTATTAATAATCTCCCCATTTTTGATAATGACAAAACTGTTATCCCATAAAGATTCACATAACAAGAGACATGATCCAGAGGTCGAGGAGGATTGAACAAATGTTTAGCCATATTATTTAGTGAGAGAAGGGGAAGATGTGTGTGTTCTAGAGAGAGAAACACACACACCTTATTACAAGTGAAATGAATCCTCACCCCTCCATGGAAGTATGGAGGGGATATATATAGGTCTTGACTCTCTAAACTATCTTAACTAGACATTTTAGGTCCCTATGAGTCTTACCTATTTATACTAATGTAATTCTGTATTAGCCGACATATTTTAAGGCTAACAATCTTCCCCCAATATGTGGGCATACAGAATTACTTACAATGTTCCTAACAAGTACATATACAACATAATATAATGACATCCAAGGCGCTTCCAATGCTGAAGATGACGTCTTTGTCTTCTAGTCTTGATACTTGTACTCCAGCTTGGATCTTCTTTGTCTTGACTTGTTCTGGAACCATTGTAGTATGCATGAGTTGGATTAACTTCCCCCCAAATCATGCAGCATGTCTTAAAAAGCTTTCTTCATAGACTCCTTTTTGGCGAAGTTTCTGAATCAGCTTCCCCCCAAACCAACATCCGTATCTTGAGCAGATTCTGAAACGTTGATGTAGCTTGAACGATCTTCTAACATTGACATTTAAAGTGCACATCGGAATTTAGTAGAAGAAACAGTCAACCACACCATCTAATACTGCTTCTATACTGTATCATGACATTCGGTCTTGATGATTATCCGTTCGGGGGAACATGCAAGAGATCAGCAACAATTCTTCTCACGCATGCAGAATACTTCACAAAAACCAATTACTAAGTGAAGTAGTTATAGACCTACTTCCCCCTGAAGTTGTCTTGATAAACATCAAAGTATCAAAGTAACATGTTTCCCCCCATGATGGTTTCGAACTCTCGGAAGCATCATTGACGTTATGAAAGACATTGAAGAACTTTGAAAGATTTTGCTGAGACTGTGAAGTATCATTGACGTTTAGTAGCTTTAAATATCCCGTGAGAGTTGCTGATCAATCTCCCAAAACCCCAACATTACTACTCTCTGCAAACTTACCAAACCCTTTATTTCTGTCGGCTATTGCTGTAACCACTTGTTGAAGTAGACCTGATATACCAAACTTGAAAATGAAGTAAAATTCCCCCAAATTTGTTACTTAAGCTTGCACTGTGGTTGATTGATGAACGATGCAGAAGAAAGCCTCTAAGTACTATAAGAAGTACAACACCTCTTAAAATTATCCACATCGGCTTCTGCGTGTGACACTGAGTACTACAACATAACTCCTTTAAGTGATAGTAACCAGGTCTTCAACCAACCACCCCAACTACTGGAAACTAGATAATTTAAGTCTCAGTCATAACTGTATACGTTCAAGAAAGTCATCAAACGATATATTGGGTTTGAAGAAAAGGGGTAGAAAATAGAAGGAAGTCTCGATGATGAAATAAGTAGACTCCTCCGTGAAACCCACTTCAAACTCAAATAAAGGATACCAAATAAACTTCATGATCACTTGACATTAAAATCAGAATCCTTAACCGTTTGACGTTGTAGTGAATCTTATTTGGATCGTTTGTAGTGTTATGTATCATGTTTGTTGTGTTGTTGTTCAAGAATGTCGTTAAACTAGACCAAATGTTATTTTTGAATTGACGTCAATGGATAAACATCGTCTAGTCCAACTTGACGCGATAGTATTTTTTATTTTATTATTTTATTTTTCCGGCTCAGTCCATTAATATTACATCTACATCGACAGCCCAATTAAAAAAAATCAGCCCATGTAACAAATTATATCCGGCCCATTCATAATAAAAATAGCCCAACACCAATGTAGCATTTGAAAATGTTCGGCCCAAAAAAATGCATAGACTCGGCTGGCCCATTGCTTCCTTGTTTTTCACTTGAGTATCAAAAGGCCCAATGCTTGTAATTTATATAACCGGTCCAAACCCTACCTTATATTTAGGTAGGTTTACACCCTATCTTTTGTCAAACCCTGATCACCTCTACCAAAAAAAAACGCAGTAAACACTGTTCCAAAAACAGAATCGAAGATGCTTCCAGGTGTTTTCATACCATTATATCACCATCAAAAAACATCAACAACGAATCATGATCCATTTCAGCCTATTTAAAGATAGTCACAAACGGCTTTCCCCTTTCATGCATCATTAAGACCTTCACATACACACAAACAAGTAAACTCACCCTTATGCATCAATATATTAAGTATCCTACATACCGAGAGACCTAATTTTCATTCATGTTCAAATAGAAAACGATGGCTTCAAAATCATTCTATGGTATCGGGTAGGTTTAAGAACTTGTTTGTTGTTTTATTTTCAATCGAAACAAGGATTGATTATAACAATTTTGTTAATAATCATTCTTTATTTTCGTATATCAAATGGGTTAGCCCAACATGGATCTATGATGATTATTACTTTCGTGTACTTGATCTTGATATGGTCTTGAATCATTTGAAAAACACGAGATAAATCTGAGATCATTTGTATATTTGATTCGAGTTGTGTGAGTTGGGAGATGAGATGAGATGAAGGGCTAGGTTCAGATTATAAGTTGGAATTGTTGGATTGATTGTGGAAGTTGAATGAGGCCGATGAAACTGAGGTTGAGGCAGTCGTTGTTGATTGGTAATGTTATGGTGATGATATTGATTGTTGATGTTGTTGGTTGTCTGCTTTTGTTGTTGGTTTATGTGACGAGTCTGTTTTTATATCTTTGTTCATTGCTGTTGGTTTAAACTTGTACTCACTTGAGATTGACCGTGTCAACTCGGTAAATACCGAGTTGGCTCGGTTTGAGTCTTGCGTTTTTACCAAAACGCAACACCCAAACACAAAAACGCAAACCTAGTCTTTTTTGTTTGACTCAACAACACAACAGAGTAAAACGAGGCAGCATGTCTTTGTAACTTTCTTGTTTAAGGGTCTTCAATCGTCAAAACGCAATCAAATCTTGATAACCAAAACGCAATCTGTTGAGGCAAAACGCAGTCTCTTGAGAACCAAAACGCATGTCACTTTCGTACTTTTTTTTTCAAAACGCAACCAAGAAAAAATTATGAACCCAGATCTGCGTTAAGCTATTAACTTGACTTTTAAGCACCAAGAAAAATTATAAACAACAACAACCATTTTCATGACCATCTTTCTCAAGAATAAATGAGAACAGTAACACTATTCATGAACAGTAAATGAACAGTAATATGAAATTGATGAAACAGTAATTGATTAGTGCGTGAACAGTAACCGGAACATTAACAACAAACACATGATACAATACACCCCTGGTTAGAAAATCTGATTTCAAATTAATTAATTTAATAAAACATTTCTTTTATAAATAATTATTTTGTGTTTATATTTTTGTAAAAATACTTTTGTAAAAATGTAAGGTTTAGGAAATAAAAAATATTTTCTTGATCACTAATCATGTTTAATGATTTGTTTATCCATACCTTAAGTGATTAATCTTAGAAATGGAATTTTACGATAAGTAATTTATAAACGTTTAATTTTATCATAAACGTTTTCACATTTTGTTATTATCAAAACATCGAGAGGTCAAAAAAAATATAAATAACGTTTTTAGACATTATTTGTATTAACAATCTCCCTCTTTTTGATGATGACAAAACATAAATTATTAATGAGTTAAATTCTATTTCTCCCCCTTTTTGTCGAATCCAAAAAGGTTGATCGTCGAGTTGTAGTAGAGAGAAAGAAGTCAACGATTAAAGACTCCCCTTGTTGTATGCTCCCCTTGTTCGGGGCACCAAGGGATCGGTCTTACGATAGTTTGTTTGCTACATAACAAGGTTAGAAATACAAGTGCAAACCAACATAGCATGACAAATATCTTAACAATATAATCCATAGTTCATAAATAAAGTTCATTCAAATTCTAAAAAGATCATATATAGCCATATAGGACAATATATGAAGATACAACATAAGATAATCATAACATAACATAACAAGGGCATCTAATGAAAGTAAGCTAGTGGATTATTTAGGAGATGTTTTAGGGAGAGTTTGTAGTGATGGATGAGGGGAAAAGAGCTGAGGGCCCAATTATAAGAGATTTGATTCGATTGAGGTCATCTTTCAAAACATTGAAGATTTCACAAGTTCCCAAGCAACAGTGACAAAGGTTCGAATGAAAATTTACTTGGTCTAGATAAGGAGGATGAGTGAATGGTGAGGTGGATGATGAACAGTTAGTTAATTCAATTGCATGTTGAATGTTGATATCAAGAAGATTTTAAAGGTGTAGTAGTTCATGCAAATGGTTTTCACTATGATTTTGAGTAGAGATTTGTGGAGGTAAGAAAGAGGATGTAGGATTAGATGAATTAGGAGAAGGAGGCAAAGGAGTGGTATCAAAGACTTAAGAGTTTGGTGGAGATTTAGGTAGCGAGTTGTTTGGAGATAGAGGAGGTGAGAAAGACAAGAGAGAGTTTATTGTTATAGGAGAAGTGGGTTTAGTCCTATTTGGTGGAGGAGAAGGTGGCGATGGTGGAAGATTATGACTTTGTCTCCACGGTTCAAGAATTGCTCTTTTGTGTTTTCGTGAGTAGTCATGAGGAGATTTGTTAGAAGATGACATTAAAACTTTGAGGAGATGTTTATAAGAGAAGTGGTTATTTGAGATGAAAATGAATGATGTTTATATAGAAGAATTTTGGGAAAGGCATGGTTTTGGTGGAAGAAGGTTCTAAGGAGTGTTTAGTTTAGAAGGGAAATGACAGCTAGACCTAGGAGGAATAGGATCAAAGTTGCAAACAAGGAGGGGACATGAATATTTC
>BQNB010093032.1:0-23444 GCA_026074375.1 Tanacetum coccineum
TCGCGTATCACCCACAAACAAGTGGACAAGTTGAGGTATCCAATCGTGGCTTGAAACGAATTCTTGAAAGGACCGTGGGCGAGAACCCTGCATCTTGGTCGGATAAACTAGATGATGCACTTTAGGCCTTCTGCACCGCTTACAAAACACCCATAGGGTGTACCCCATAAAATCTCGTGTACGAAAAGACATGTCATCTACCGATCGAGCTCGAGCACAAAACCTACTAGGCCTTGAAGCATGCAAACTTTGACCTTGAGACTGCAAGTGATCACCGTAAAGTTCAACTCAATGAACTAAATGAACTTCGTGATCATGCCTATGAGAACTCTTTGATCTATAAAGAGAAAACAAAGAGGACCTACGACTCCAAGATCAAAAACCACGTTTTCAACGTCGGTGATCAAGTCCTCCTCTTCAACTCTCGATTAAAGATGTTCTCGGTGTGAAATCCTGTTGGTCAGGACCGTTCACCATTGCCCATGTCTTTCCATATGGCACCGTTGAGTTATCTCAAAACTCCGGGCCAAACTTTAAGGTAAACGGTCATAGAATTAAGCACTACTTTGGAGGGGACGTACCTTAATTGGTTGTCCCGGATCTCCAAACTTTCCCCAAGGACAAATGAATTCGAGGATTGGGTCAAGCTTAGTGACCCTAAACAAGCGCTTCGTGGGAGGCACCCCATGCTTATCCTAGTAATATTATGTAGTAATGAATAAGTGTTTTTTGTTGTGAGGAAGCTTGCCTCTTTCCATTCTTGTTTGCTTGTGTTTTTTATGATTGTCCATGATTGTCCTGGATTTTTGAAGCCTTTCGTGCTTGTAGTTTTGTCCTTCGATCACAAGAGCTTCAAATCCTCAGCTTCATTAGGGAAATCCAATATCCTAATCTAATCGACTAACATTTATCTTTAAGCGTACTTAATAAATGGCTTAGGATTTACGTGGAGACCCTTCTAAAAACATTGAGGACAATGTTTAATTCTAGTATGATCAGCGGATTTGATTATGCCTGCAGACTAGTTTTTACATAACCCCGTTTTTTACCACAATTTTCAAAAAAATGAAAAAAATGTTAAAAATTTTCAAAATAAAAGAGTGGTTTTTCACAATTTTTGACCTTTTCCTGCTGGTTAGAATAATATAAATTTTGACTCGATCGAGCGTGTTGAGCTCTAGCTTGATCTTAACTTTAAAGCTAAGCTTTCGCAAAATTCCGCGAAGAACGAAAAATATAGAGTTAGATTAAGAGTTGAGAAGCTAACAAAGATTATTTGGGAAATTCTTAAGAGCTCATGAATGTAATTTTGAGGCTTTTTCTCCCATAAGCTTCTAACCGTTTATATACGTGCTACATTTTGAGATTATACCTAAATCAACAATCTTTATGTATTAATAGCAAAAATTTTAGTCTGTAGTTCAAATCTATACTAGAATTTTCAAAAAGAAGTATTTCCTATATAAATAAAGAATTAAGATATATATGATTATAAAATATATAGTATATATATATATATATACTATAAGCCTGTGGCTATAAAAGTATTGTGTATCTTGTCCCTACACAACCGATTTGCCCCATCAAAAAAGCCCAGATAAAATAATAACCCAGACTGATAAAGTTTCTGCATCTGCCGGACTCACAACCGATGTTGCAGCCTGCAAAAAGGCGAGGTTTACATTGTATCAAATTTTATGTTTAATATTAAGTGGAATTAATAAATAGTATCTCTTTTTGTTAAAATTAAATATGCTTTTAAACTTTGACTAATGCATTTGAAAGTTTTCTAAATACGCTATGGTACACGGGAATCCATAAGAGTTTTTGAAACTAATGTCTGTGAGTCCCGAGTACTAGTTTCTGTGGTGTCAAATGCCTTCACTTAGCCGCCAGGTTAGTTGGGATGTGCCGAGACGAAAGTCGCACATGGATGATCCTCGGCCTTCAAACTCATTATTCGGGTGAACATGAAGCATAAATTTTGCAAAACGTTGATCCAAAGTTGAAATTCAAAATAGCACATTCACCTAAGATAAAAAAATTTTCGGAAGGAAAAGCCACAATTCAAATATGATATGTGTTAGCATCTTAACGTTAATTAACTTGGATTTCATTTAACTTGGTTTGAGCAAGTAAAAGTCGGACATAATTATCCTTTTGGGCATTCTCGATCGGAAATGCAAACTTGTTCTATGATCCCAAACCTTTATAAAATTAACAAGTCAAATAAATATTTATTGCTAAAAAAAGAAGAAAATAAAAGAAACAAAAATAAGTAGGAAAAGTGTATAAACTTTAAGAATGTAAAAACGAAAGTTCTAAGCTATTGATTCTGTAAGTTCCCCTAGATGTCACTCTTAGCTACTTTTACGAAGTAATTAGTCAGGATTAAGTCTTAGTTTTCTAAGTGCTTACTATTACCATTGCTTGAGGACATCGCAATTATCCTTAGTATGGAGGATTTGTATGTGTATTAATTACACTACCTTTGACCACTAAACCGGACTTAAATGAGCTAAAAACATACCATAAAGACATTGTATTTATTAGGTTTTGCAGTGTTTTGTCAGTAACGTTATCATAAGAAAAGGACAAAAATCGAAGCCAAAACGACAAAACCAAGCACGAGAACGGAAACAGCGTAAAGAGATGTCAAAATCAAAGCCAAGTAAAAAGTCAAAGTCAACAAAGTCAAGTCAAAAGTACATCCCAAATGATTGAAGAGCGATCGAAAACCGAACCCATAAACCTAAATTGCCAAAAGCCCACCCGTACCCACCTATTGGCCCGTGTCACCCGCTACCATTTATAGATAAACCCTTGAGAATAGCAAAAGCCCAAACCTTTATTTTTATACCCACCCAACTACCCATCAGTCCACCTTATAACCCCGTTATCCCCATTCCCTTTATAACACCCCCATTAGTCCTTCAAGGACTAACGGTGCGAACCCATCCCAACACAAGACCCAAAAATCCACCACAAACCTAAGTTTTCATATAATGATATTAATTGAGGGGCCGAGTTTTGCCAATTCCCCCAAACCCTCACCCTGCACAAAAATTAAACAGGTAACCTTTTCCGCGCTCCCACCTCCAAATGTTACAATTACCAAGCCCACCTCCAAAATTACACTTACCCCATGGTTAAACCCACTTATAACCCCTTCTAGAACCAAGAAGATGCAACGGATGCCGTCTTAATCTCTGACACTTGACAAACCAGCAATCATTAGGAATGATGCGTGACACAATCAAAGGGTTTTGATGATATAAAGAAGCACATGATATTTAAAGGGCCAAGTATTGAACTACTTTGTCCGCTCACTCAAAAAACCAAGCCAAGGTCCAGGTCGCGTTCTTATCCAGCCATATAAATAAGTGCTGTAACCCGTGTAGTGAGTGTCAGTTTTGCTAAGTTTTAGTCTCTTTTATATAAAGTTTATTTAAAGCTGATTTTATTTCCTTTCCCTTTGTAAAATTTAAGTTTTAATGAAATTTTAAGTGTGTGTTAAGATACTGTGATTGATCAGTTTATTTAAGTTGTCAACGCGAAAAATCATAAGCAAGCTTATAAATCTCACCTAAAGCTTCAATAAGTTTGTTCTTGAATCAGCCTTGGGTTTTACTGTTTATATCACTTTATTACGGTTATAATCAAGAATATAAAAACATACCAAAAAAAAAGTATAAAGAAAGCTCAATTGAGCATGGGGATTTTAGATGCCATCGCGGTTAGTGGCTTATTTTGGGTAAGCTATAATATTGATGAACTATTGGGTACTTTAGTCATTCATCAAAAGCTTGGACTTTTGTAATCTTCGTTATCCATTTTTAGCTTATTTACTATAGAACATGCTTATTGTGCTTATTGATTTTCTTATATGCTTACTATCTATTATGATATGTTTTAACTTAAAAAACTCCTAGCTTATAAGTTTTGAAATTAGTTGAGTTTGTTGCAAAGTTTTCCTTAAATTTGTCGATAAGCCTTAAAATTGCCAAAAAACTAATCATAATATAGTTTTTAATTGCTAATTAAAGTGTTATAAGTTTATCCAATATGTTTTTGGTTATAAGTTGTTAAAGATCTGGTCTTAAGAGTTTGTTCATTAAAAATCAAGGAATGAAGTTAAATTTGGTAAAAACAGTTTTAAATGAGTGTTTGGTTTAACTCATTTAATGGGTCAAAATGGGTCAAGATTGCATTTTGACCCACTACGTCCAAGTTTATTAGCTAGAGTAGTCCAAATATTTATTTTTTATGTTTTTTAAGTGTTTAAATCTCAATTTCTAGGTTTTAGGAGTTGGTGTTTGAAACTGTTTAAGTTTAAGCTCTTCTAGTGCTTATGTATTGTGTTTTTTGCTTATTGTTGTTTTGAGAATTTTTTTTTTTAGTTTTATGTCTTACAAAGTAGAATCATAGCATATACTCGCATTTGTCATTGTTAGTACTTTGCCAAAACTTCAAAAATGATACGTTTTTAAAAAAATTTGAAAATTAGTTTTCAAATGCTTTTTATGGCTTATTGTGAATTTCAAAATACTTTTTGATTATTGATTCTTGTTCTTTGAGGTCTAAGCTTAATCTGTTTGTAGCTTATATGTTCATAAGTATCTGTTTAGGTGCTTATTTTTAAGCTCAAAAGTGTGGTTTTGTAAAGATTGCAAAAGTTTGTGAAAATTTGTCTAAGTGTTGAATCTGTGTGAGATGCCCTTTTCATGAAGCTTTTTAAGTGCTCATCTAAGTTTCAAACTGCTTATTCTTTGTTGCTTATTGCAGCTTTTGGCCAATTTTCTAGTGGTATAAGCCACTAAGCCATAAGGATCCTTTTGATAGCATATTTTTAAGCTAGAAAAGACCCTCTTGACCTTTTTGCTTATCAGTTTTGGCAAAAAGGCTCATTTGCTTATTTAAGCTTATCTGCTTATTTCCCCTGCTTATTTAGATGTATTTCAGCTTATTAGGTTAGGTTTAGTCAAATTTAGCTTATTTCACTTTGTTTAGGCCTTATTTGAGCTTATTGCTTACTTTAGTTAAAAATTTCTAGTTTTAGAGTTTTTTTTAGTTAATCTGTCATTTAAGCTAGTTCCAGCTTATTCTAGTTGCTTATTTTTGTCCCTTAGAGCTTTTTAGATGTAAACTTTCATCTGTCTTTGCTTATTTTGTCTTTTTATTAGCTTATTTAGTGTAAAAAGCCAAAACTGTTAACCATTTAGCTTTTTTGTTAAGTTAAGCATTTTGTCACTTTACTTAGCTTATTTCGTGCTTATTTTTTATTTATAAAAAAGTGCTTTTGTAAAAATTGCTTATTTAGTGTTTTTCTAAAAAGTTGTAAAAAAAATGGAAAACAAAAACGTTTGGGATTAGGGGAAGTCCCAGGTGAGCAAGACTCGAACCCGGGACCTCTACCCTTATCACCAAACGTTTTAACCACACACTCCTCTACCACTAGCGCCCTTGGGCCTTTTCCGTTTTACTTTGCATAGTCTATTTACTAATACACGTTTTACCTCTCTTTTTATTAAGCCACTTCGCAGCTTATTTTAGGTTTTTCTTAGCTTATTCGATAAGCTGGCTTAAACCATCTATTTTCCCCAGAACTTTACAACGTTAGGACTTTTCTGCCATGTTTCCATATTTTTCGCACTTTATTTGTTATTTTCGAATTTGAAGGTTGTAAAAATCATCTTAAAAATAGTAAAATTAATTCAGAAAATTACCAAAAAATAGGTTTTAGTTTTCAAATAAAAGAGTTTTAAGATGTTACAAAGTTTAAAAAAGATCTTTCATCATTTTTAGATTTTAAATTTCATTTTTAGCTTTTTAAATTAATTTTAAGAAATAGTTTTTAATTATAAAAAGTAGTGAAAAATATTTTTCTTAGTTTTTATCACATTTTAGACTTTTCTAGGGTAGAAAATCATTTTTTGGAATTTTTAAAAATTAATTAGTCATTTTCTAGAATTTTAAATAGATTAAATAGTTTTTAATTCATAAAAAATTATGAAAAAGCCATAAAAATATAAATCTTTCTTAGAAAATTTTCTTTTATCATTTGAAAGGTTTAGAAATTAAGTTTGAATTTTTAGGGTTAATATTTGTCTTAGCTGGTTTTTAGGATTCCCGTTTTGCGTTTTTAGTTTAAAATAGTTTTCCCTTAATTGTTTTTAAGTTTTTGCCTTAATTTTTCCGTAGTTTTAGATAATCAATCATAATCTTGTTCCATTTAAGCATCGATTCTCAAAACTCCTCTCGACTTTTAATTGCAATCCTCGTTGGAGATAACGACCCGGGAATCATACTCCCGGATTACTATAATTGTGATTTTTTTTATTCTTACCCTATATTTGTATATTTATAAGTATTTTATATATTTATATTTATGTTTATCTTTACAACGGGTATAATCAAGTTTCAATCAGCCAGTTTTCAACAAAACTGCTCTTGGAGACATATTCCTGTATACACTAGGGTGTGTGGTTTTGGCATCCACCCTATTGTAATTATTTCTAGATACTATGCCTTTTCTTTGATGGTTATCACAATTAATCTGCATATGATTAACACTTCCACATATAAAGCAAGCCTTGTTATACATCACACAATCTTTTCTTAGTTGATTGGATTTCTGTCCATTCCAATTCCTCTGATTACCCCTAGGAGATTGTGATCTATACATTTCTGCATACCTAACCTTTTTATCACAATTAAAGCCTAGCCATATTATATGTTTCTTGACCACGATAGTCTTCCTTAAGGGCTAAACCACGGGTTTTTAGCATTTGTTTTCTTCATCATCATAAATCATAAGGTCTACTTTAATCCTTTTTGCTTTTAGTTTATGAGTTTTTTTTTTTTGTATATGATGTGACTATATAGTGAAACACTTTAGGAAATACTTTTGAACCTGAATAATATAAATTTTACCTTGTGAATATGCATTTTGTACACTTTCTCTCTTATTATGATGTTGGTAATATCTTGAAATAAAAGGATATATAAAGTCTTGTACAATCTCGGTATTAAGCAAAAAAGCTATTTATAAAACTTGTAATTTAAAAAGTTAATTAAGTAAGTTTATGATTTCCATGTGAAGTTAATATCTTGGATTCTTTGTGAATCTTGTCAAATATGAACTTATGGTCATTATATATGTTATAACATTATGATATATATAGTTATAAAAAGATTGTGGTTAATTGTGAGGTGAAAAGTATATAAAAAAATATTTTATAAATATGTTATATAAACAGTTCATATAGGGACAGTAGTTTTTCGAATTCCAAAACAGAGGATTTTATGTTTTTATTAAAATAATACAATTCACGAGAATCCGGAAAAGGTAAGAACTTGTTAAACGGATTTAGAATACGAAAGTACGTTAAAAACGAGTTAATACGTTAATTTAACGGTAGTTTATAAAATATTTTTTAATAAAACTTATATCCAAACCAGCTAGTTTGATATTTTTAACAAATAAATTACATATTTTTAGAATTCCAAATGATAAAAATCGTAATTTTTTAAGGATACGATTGAGTTATGAAGTTCGCGAAGTTTACGACAATTAATACTTTTTAAAACTATTTTTATAAAGTTAATGTTCATGACGAAAGTTATATTTTTGTATATAAAAAAAACCTTATAATTTGATAGGATTTTTCATTAACATGAACGTCCTCGGAAAGAATCGTTAAAAATACGAGAGCTATAACAAATAAAATACGACATTTACGGGTTTTACGACAACAAATTACGTTATTAATAAAAGTCAAGTCTGAATTGTGAACAGTAAAAAGTTACTGTTCACCAGAGGGTCAAAAATATCAAAAATGTCAAATTATGATAACTGTCCTATACGAAAAGATGGGCATAAGAAACGTCAATTCGGGCTTAAAAACGCAAAAGTTATGATAGTTTTAGTAAAACGGGGAAATATAAAAAGTTTCTTACTTATATTAAACGTATTTTACCAAAACCATTAGTTGGTGATTGAACTATATGAAATTATATGTGGTTATCAATCGTACTATATTACTAGGGTGTTTCAAATCGAAGGCCATAAGGATGGCGTATCGACGAGTGTTGGATTTACGATTTAAGTGTCCTAACTCTCGATCGTCATGTCATGACATCTTAATTATGATAGCCCGAATCGATAGTTTGATGAGCTTCGACCTATAAAAAAATTCAATGGTTTAGGTACTTATACGATCTATATTGGATTAGTTTGCATTCGATCGTAAGCGTGACGCTTTTTTCTATTGTGAATACTTGTTGATTTACCATTCACTCAAGGTGCAGTTCGTAGCCCTTTTGTCTTACTACTTGTTTTATTAATTCGGGCGAGATTACATGTTGATTTCTTTTCTTTAGGACACAAGTTTTTTGTTTTTTTTTTTTTTCAAAAAGTGAAAATAAAACTTGGGGTATGCTATTTCCTGAATTAAATTATTGCCTAAGGTACCCTTCTTCCACTAAGTCCCATTGTATCTGGAACCCGTTATTTACTGCTGGGTATACGCTAGTGTTATGGATTAGATCTATCGGGATCTGACAATCCCCTACATTACTTGTGTCACAAAGTTGACTCATGGTGCATTTAACATTCGAAGAAAATTCGTAGGATGTTTGGCAGCATCTGTATTGAGAATAATGTCGTAGGATGTTTTTGTAAACATATGTATCGTGTTGGGGCTCGAACCCGAGAGTAATGTTTGATTACAGTTTAATTACGTTAATTTTCGGGTGTCATGAAAGCTTAAGGCAATAATACATGTTTTAGACTATTGTATATGTTTCAGAGTATAGTATTACTTTAATTTTGTGGTCCACACTATTTTTCTGATAAAACCTATGAATTCACCCATCAATTTTGTTGACGTTTTTGATGGTTTTAATTTAGGTGCTGAGGCATAAGTTTGGATGGGAGCCGGGACGGTTATCTATTAGAGGGATTTATGATTTATTAAATTCAATGAAATTTTGTCTTATAAAATCTTAAGTCTTTTTATCAAATCTTTGGGAACCTAACGTGAAAACTA
Organism: Tanacetum coccineum; assembly: GCA_026074375.1. Classification (NCBI taxonomy): domain Eukaryota; kingdom Viridiplantae; phylum Streptophyta; class Magnoliopsida; order Asterales; family Asteraceae; genus Tanacetum; species Tanacetum coccineum. Next base: position 9,051 of record BQNB010093032.1, read on the forward strand.
CTGATCTTGGTAATGACATCTTCTCCGAATGAATTCTTTTATTTTTAAGTTCCTTTTTTAGGGGGGGGGTCGTTTTCTATATCTTGATTTTTGTACTTTGACGTAGCACCCCATATTGTTACTTTCCGCTGCGACCCGATTTTGGGGGGTTGTTTATAGATGGTACCAGAGCCAAGGTTATAGGGAACTGGGTCATCTTTCAAACCTTTAGTACTATAGACCACAAAGTTTAAAGGTTTTTATTTTCTTTCATTTTAAAATTACTGGTTTCCCTTCTTCACTTAATCCGTTATCAGCGCGCGTATTCCCTGATCCTTACTTACTTTTCCGATTGTCATTATTGCATTATATATAATCTTATATATATATATATAATCTTGGTTTAATTTCGGATCTCTTACGGTATAGCTTTTGACATATCTGTGTCTATTTTCTATGGTCAATTTATAAATATTGACCATTCTGATTAAATTATGATTATTTATATCACTCTTTCTATTCATTTTCTCTATTATTATCACGAGCCATGACTTTTCATACCTTTACAATATTTTAACGAATTGTGTTACTTGCGTGGCCAGAATCATCTGCGCCTAGGATGATTTAAGTAGTAACTGTTAAGAAGATAATGGAAAAGCGTGTGCCAAAGCTATTGAAGAATATGAAAAGACAAGAGCTGACTCAAACAATGCTGAGTGGATTATGGATCAACAAATATGGAGGGACTGTTGCACAGAGATGACATGGTTCGTTTAGTATATATAAGACATTTACGAACGGCAAAACTCACTCTTTCAACGGGTACTGAAGGTGTTAGTCGGATGAAACGTTGGTTCGATAAGATGGGCAGGTGTTGGATTGCAAATGTGCTGAAGATGACAAAGTGAAGGTAAATTTGTATGTGCACGTATTCGGAGGGTCATACTCTGGACCTGGTGGACGGGAAATGTTCAAACTTTGGGATTGCTAATGCTAATCAGATCCCCTAGAGCAACGTAAATTATAAAAGTATGATGACTACTGAATACTGCAGGCAACTGAATATTCAAAAGGATGGAGCAAGAGCTTGGACATTGTCTTTGAAAGGAGATGACTTCGAGGCATACAGACATCGTTTCACGAATGGTTTTGATGTGTCCTGAGTTTGCTGATGTCAAATGAAAAGATAAAAGATTGAAAAGTACATTCGAGGATTTCCCGAGGGAATTCAAAGGAAATGTTTACTATTCAAAGCCTGCGACTTTGCTTGATGCAATCTAACATGGCTCGAGAACTGCATTGAACAAGGGGTTCAGGCTAGACATTAAGATCGGTGATAACAATAAAAGGAAGTGGGGAAGACCCAACAAGGGAAAAACTATCACCAGCAGCAAAACGAAGAAGACAAGAAGTGCTAATGTTTATGTTGAGCCCCTGCTAAGGGGTAGAGGCTTACGCTGGGAATCTTACCTTGGTGCAATAGGTGAAGGCACATCATCAGCCAGGTCCGTGACTGTCTCTCTAGGTTATGAAAACGTCAATTCTACTTTAACTCTCTATAATTTTTTATACAAATCACTCCCACAATTATTAGGAAATTATAACATAATTTATGACGAAAATGAGCATCGCAACGTTAGCCCTTAAATATGCATAGCATGGTCAACTATGTATAATTCAGGAAGGACCATGACCATGCTGAGAGTAGTCACCTTAAAACTTTTTGTCAAGAAACAATTTTCTATTTGCATCAAGTTTTGCGTGCGTATTCATAAAACGCGTTTACTTCTGTAAATCGAATTAGTAACCGTAGCAACTAAGCATACCTTCACTCCACCTTACTATATAAAGTCGACAACGTCAAAAAAAAAAAATAAAAAAAAATAAAAAAAAAAGGGTTACAACTGACACGATAAGCTGAAGGGAACAAATAAACCCACTAGGAGCCGAGCCTTTGTCGCAACAATAAATATTAAACAAACACCCAAGTTAAATCAATTTAAAAGGGAAATGCAAACGAGTTACCAAGCGTGGTAACGAAATTATCGAAAGGCATAAATAAAGTAACAAAAAGATTTATTGCCACAACATCCATTTATTATCTTAGAAATAAGATTACATAAGAACATAAAGGAAATACAAGTTTTATTACAACGCTCCCCTAACCATAGTATCTAGTCCTTCAAGCATAGATCCACGCCAATAGCAAGGATAATAACCGGCACGAGAACCGCTAGAACCATTGCCAAATACTGAGATCCTTCTTCGTATGGGAAGTAGGCAAGATAAATGCCGAGTGCTATAGCGGTCGCCATCGCCAAGATCGTGATGATGTGCAACATTTTTGAGGATTGGATAAGAGAAAATGTAAGTGAAAGATTAAGTGTTGTATGGAGAAATGGAGGAGAAAATTTTGTATTTAAAGGGGAAAAGTAACCGTTGGGGGGTTACTGTTCACCGACCGTTGGGGGCACTGTTCATATTAAAAAAAAAAAAAAAAAATTAATAATAATAATAATAATAATAATTATCTACACCTCTTCATCAACATTATTCCGGAAGAAATATCCGCATCTTTTTCTCTGAACCCGTACTTTCGTCAAGTATCGCAACTCGAGCCTTGAGGACAAGGCTCATTTAACGGGGAAGGACTGTAACAATCCGTATTTTTGATCAATGAACGACGTGATTAAATTCACTATTTATTTTTTTTTCTCTCTCGTGCGCGTTTACTTTAATTCTCATCACATAATTAAATCGCGTAAGCTAAAAAAAAAAACTTTCACTTAACGAATAAAACAAGAGAAATATGATTTTTATACACTATTTCCTGACATGAATAGTGTTGGTTCGTTTTAAATAAAACTTTTGGCAAAACATTTTTAGAATCATTTATATAATATTTATATGAGTTTTAAATTTATAAATATTATTTTACGAGACGATTGACCACTTAAACGATAACATTTTACCAACGATATAAACATTATTTTATTTTTGTTGAAGTAATAATCACCTCTTTATATTTTATTTTTATCGGATACGTAAAGTATATACGTTTCGCGATAAATTGCGTTTAGGCACTCCCGGAACCACAAAAACTTTCCTACGCTTCAACAAATACCCACTTTTATACCCAATACACAAAATTACATAAATATATCATGTATATCTTTGTAATTTCCGAAAATCTTGTATAATATACAAGATTATACATGAAAAATGAGATAAGATTTCATTTTTGGTCAAACCTACACCATACTTCATGTAAGCAACACCATGCTCATTATGGCACACCATACTCATTATGGCACACCATACCTAGCTTACCTTGGACCATGCTTTGACTCCTAGACCATACCTTGGACCATGCTTGTAATCTATACATAAGAGTAACACTTACACACTTTACACTTAACTAGAAAATCAAACACACCTCCTCTTTTAGCTCATATAAGCTCACGGCAAGAACAAGCCACAACACAAATCCATACAAAATTTTCTACAATCCATACACTTCTATACACATCTATCCTAAGACATTCTAAGGCATTTGCAAGCATTGGTTAACCATATTCAAGTAATAATCAAGAAAAAGGAAGCTAGGGTTTAGTGAAGGAAAGCTAGTGTTTATTAAGTGCAAGCTTTGATTTTGTGGCTAAACAAGGGTTTAGTACTAGCTCATCACCATCCTCATTCATCATAAGGTCCATTTAAACTCTTTATGTTTTTATAATTATCATTTTTAATGCACATGATTATTGTATTTAGCTTAAACCACCATTTAGGTTTTATACATAAAAATGAAGTTTATACTTGAAATGATCATTTTACACACTTATGTACATGTAGTGTTATTACTTACATCATGTTAAAAAGGATGAGAAAATATTGTATCAAGTTATTTTAGTGTAAAAATGATTATTGACAAAACTAGTAAAATAAGTTACTTAAGTAAAGATTATGATATTAAGTATTATCATGGATTTGTTAACCTTGGTAACTAGAACATATGAGGACTACTATGGACAATGGACATTCAATAGGAAATCGAATTAGTAACCATAACAACTAAGCAGACCTTCACTCCACCTTACTATATAAAGTCGATGAAAAAAAAAAATCGACGTTTACAAGTTTCGTTAACAAGAACTATAAAAATAATATATATCTGTTTATGACAGTAAAAAAATCACTTTTCATCAGAAAAACTAAAATTTTAAAATTGTTAATATTTTGATAACCTCGACTTAATACGAATATTATGTGGACATAAGAAACGTAAAAAAAACGGGCTTATATTTCTTTTCTTATTTTTAAAACGATGGAAAGTTACCGCTTATTTTATACTTCGTGCCACTACTTTCTTGAGGTGACTAGTTGTTGGTTCGTTTTTAAAAATAAAAATTTTTGCGAAACATTTTAGAATCTTTTATTATAATAATTTTGTCATGTCTTAAAACTTTATAAATATTATTTTTACAAAGACATTGAATTATATATTTATTTTATACGATTTCAAATAATGAAATATTATTTAGCAAATGCAATTTAAAGAATTATTTCGCAACACGATGGTAGAACGGTGATATAGAGATATAGAATCATACGTTGTATTAGTTATCAATGTACTATTTACTAGGGGTTTATAATGAGCCTCTTCGGATGGCGTTTCGACGAGTTGTTGGATTTACGATTTAAAGTGTCCTAACTCCTCGAACGTCATGTCATGACCTCTTAGATTATGATAGCCCGAACGATAGTATGATGTAACAACTATAAGATTATATTCAAGTACTCGGTATTTATACGACCTATGATAATTTAGGTTGCCTTCGGATTTCCTTCGTGACGCATTTTTCTATTGTGTTATACTTGTTGATTTCCTTTCATCAAGGTGAGTTTCATAGCCCCTCATTTTACTTGTTTTAAACTGTTTTGGGGGAGAGAAATAAGGCTCGTTCAATGTTTTATAAACCCGCGAGGGGAATACATGCTCGTTTACAAACTTGTATATTTTACTACAGTACAATTACCTTTTAATACTTTGTGAGTTCATAGCCCCCTTTTTACTACTTAATTGTTTTACAAACTCTAAGGGGTGAATTACATTGCTTATTTTACTATTGGACACAAGTGTTTTTTTTCTAAGTGTTTTCAAAGTGTTTTAAACTGTATGCTATCCAGATTATTGCATGAATGCTATTGCCTAAGAGCCACAATTACTGGTGCAAATCCATTATAATTACGATTACTGGTGCAAATCCATTATAATTACGATTACTGGTGCAAATACGATTACTGGTGCAAATCCATTATAATTACGATTACTGGTGCAAATACGATTACTGGTGCAAATCCGTTATAATTACGAACTCTGGTGCAATTCCCTTATAATTACGAATACAGCTTCGAGGTCATGAGCTTAGTGCAATAATACAAGTGTTGGACATGATGAATGTGTTTCTCTTGTCTACCTTACCTATTTTGGACTTCGGAATACGTACTTAGTCCACCATTTACTTCGATCTTGTGGTCCACTTTTAAATACTTCTTGATTTACTGAATCACTACTTGGATTTCGGAAATAACACTTTTAAATGTTGTAACGCTACTTTTCTTCTGAAATATTTCTTAAATTATTTCAATACTGCTTTTTACTTAAACCTATGAATTCACCAACATTATTGTTGACGTTTTAGCATGTATTTTCAGGTTACTATTTTGCTAGTGGAGCATTGGGAGCATTCGAGTCGCGCGGATATATATTTTTGAAGGCTTAATAACTTGTATACCATTCGACAAACGTTTTGACAATGTTTTCTAATACATTATAAATGAAACCTGTTGCAACTCTGATCTTTTATTAAATAGAATATGACTTTATTTAAAACGTCCATTTTAAGGTCGTTTTCCGTGACTTGTGTTTTGTGCCCTGAAGTAGCACCCCAACCTTACCATTCCGCTACGTTGTCCTGATTTTTGGGGGTGTTACAATAATCACTTGCGTCGCACATGATTTCGAATGGCAATGACCAATCTGGCTTGATCATGATTGGTGCTTGCGTCAGTTCACGTTTTAACTTGTCGAATGCTTGGATGCATTCTTCGGAGAAGTTAAAGGGGGTATCTTTAACTAAGAGCTGGGTCATTGGGCGTGCGACTTGTGAGAAATATTCTATGAATCTCCTATAGAAACCAGCGTGCCCTAGAAAGCTTCGAATGGCTTTCACATTCGTGGGATATGGTAGTTTGGAGATTGCCTCGATTTTAGATTTATCGACCTCAGTCTTGAAACCTGAGACCTTGTGTCCGAGGACGATTCCTTCCTTCACCATGAAATGGCATTTTTCCCAGTTTAACACAAGGTTGGTTTCCTCACACCTTTTTAGCATCCTTTCAAGGTTTTTTAAGTAATGGTCGAAAGAACTACCAAAGACGAAGAAATCATCCATAAATATATCCATGTTGTCCTCGATAAGCTCATGGAATATGGCTGTCATGCAATGCTGAAAGGTTGTTGGGGCATTGCATAATCCGAAGGGCATTCGTTTGTATGCGAAGGTTTCGTAAGGGCAGGTGAATGTGGTTTTCTCCTGATCTTCAGGTGCGATAAGGATTTGAAAATATCCTAAAAACCTGTTTAGAAAGCAGTAGTATTATGCCCAACTAGGCGTTCGAGCATCTGATCGATAAACGGAAGCGGAAAGTGATATTTTCGGGTTGCGTTATTCAATTTATGATAGTCGATGTATACGCGCCATCTAGTGACCATCCGTTACGGGATGAGCTCATCCTTTTCATTCTTTACTACAGCCATTCCTCCTTTCTTTGAGACAACCTGGACAGGACTCACCCAAGGACTATTAGAGATGGGGTAGATTAATCCTGCATCAAGGAGTATGACTTCCTTTTTTACTACCTCCTTGATGTTAGGGTTCATTCTTCTTTGAGGTTGGACACTTGGTTTAAACAGTCTTCCATGAGAATTTTGTGAGTATAAAAGGATGAGTCGATCCCTTTAATGTCCGCAATACTCCAGGCGATCGCCCATTTATGATTCCTAAGAACCTCAAAGAGCCTGGCTTTTTCGACGGTGGATAATGCGGATGAGATTACTACTAGGAGTTGGTTGTTTTCTTGGAGGAAAACGTACTCAAGGTGTTCGGGTAATTCCTTCAATTCAATTTTGGGTGGTTCCACACTTGACGATTTTAAGCGATTCTCCGGGGTTTTCCATTCGAGTGGTTCCATCGGCCCTGTCCTTGGATAGAAAGAAATTCCAAGCACCTCGTTAGAATCTTCCTCTTCTTCTTCTTCAGTCCATTATCCGTCATGGTTTACTGTGTCGACCTATTATTCCTGGACTAGCTTAGCGGCGTGATCAGCGCAATATAGGTAATCATCACGGGAGTGCTTAGATTGCATGGACTTCCCAATGTTGAAGGTGACGATTTCACTTCTGACCCTTAGACTCAATTTTCCCTCGTGAACGTCAATTACAGCTCTTGCCGCGGCGAGGAAGGGCCGTCCCAAAATGATCGGGACTAGCTCGTCTTCATCCATTTCCAGAACTACGAAGTCAACTAGGAAGATGAATTTGCTTATTTTTACAAACAGATTCTCGCAGACCCCGATGGGGTATTTGATAGATCGATCGGCTAGTTGAATACTCATTTTGGTCGGTTTATGCTTAGAAATTCCTAATCGTCGAAAAAGAGAGTGTGGCATGAGATTTATGCTTGCTCCTAAACCAGTAAGGGCGTTCTTAACTGCTATGGGTTTGATAAGACATGGCAGTATGAAGCTTCCTGGATCCCCTTCTTTTTGGGGTAGACTCTTTTAGATAATAGCAGAACACTCCTCACTCAGTTTGACTGAGGAGGCCTCCTTTTCAAGTTTCTCCTTATGTGAAAGAGATCTTTCAAAACTCTGGCTCCCTTTGACATGTGAATCATGGCTCAAGGAATGGCAGATTGATGTGAATTTGTTTAAAGATTAAGAGAAGCCGCTCATCCTCGTCATCCTTTTTCTGCTTCTTTAATCTGGACGGAAAGGGCAGATTGGATTACTTGGAAGGTTGGTAAAAGATGGATGGCCGAAGGATGGGTTCTTGTATAATGCTTGGTTCTTCGCCCTCAGGTCTTTCTTTTTTGATTTCCCCCTTAGTGAGGTTGTCAGACGTTGGTCGTGGTGAAGCTTGGAAATGAGGGTCTTGGGTGCTAACTCCTGATCTGGTTGTTATGGCAAAAGTTGGTGCTTCAGATTTAGGAGTTTCGCTTTCCTTGATCATGGAGAGGATTTGGGAGAATTGTTCATGCAATTCCTTACGGTGCTGGTCAAGCATATTTCCTATCCCTTTTGCGTGGGACTTTTTCTCGATCATAAAGTTGGCGAGCTTGTCTTCAAACTTATTTCTAACAATCCATTTGGGGCCATCCTCTCCTTTTTCTTTACGTTTGTTGTTCCCTCATGGTGGGGTATCGTCGTTCTGATAAAACCTCAGAAGGGAAGGATCATCGTAGATGTCTCCCCCGGACAAGCATACATGCTCGGCCAGGTTGGTCTGCTTGCATTCATCAACCTCGTGGGATCCTCCGCAATAGTCGCAGATTAGGTAGGGGTTTTTCAACCCAACTTCTCGAGTAGGTGTTTCGAGGTAGGACATTTGGTTGCAAGACCTTTTTAGACGTCCCCTGAATGCAGGTTACAATGCTTCCGAAATGGAAGAAATGTTCATAGGTGTTGACATATCGTCCCATAAATCGTCTTGGTATTGGACATATTCTTCAATTCGATTCCACCCCTCTTCTTCGGTGAGAGAGTTGAAGCGGAATTGAGCAAATTGATCGAGTTTCCTACGGTTATCCTGAGATATGTTGTCGTGAAAGATTTGTACCAAAATCCATTTCTATATCCCGTGATGGGGAACCTGTTTGATTAAGTCTTGGAAACGGATCCAGGCGCTTTTAATGTTTTCGCCATCCCCTTGTTTGAATCGAAGGATTAAATCTCTTAGGGACGAGGTACGTCCTACCGAAAAGAAGTGGTCAAGAAATCATGATACGAGCTGATCCCATGTCATGATTTGAGTGGGATGTATCATGTCAAGCCATTCTGCTGCTTTTCCTTTGAGGGAGAAATGGAAGAAGCGTAGCCTAGATGTAAACCTTGTGGCTCCGTCAGCTTGTATGTTATCGACGATACTTAAGTAGTGCTTAACATGATGGAGGGGGTCCTCATTCCTTAATCCTAGGAATGTGCATGTTTTTTGAATTAACCAGATGTCGCTTAAGTCGACGATTCTTCCTGTTTGTTCGGTTGGAATGGTGATTGGGTTTTGGAAACTTGAGGGATTAGGGTGAGAATGTTTATGTAGGGTTTTAGGAGGTGTTGGTGGATCAGCTCTAGTGTTGTTGGAGGAGGATGCTTCAGTGTAGATGCCAGACGGCTCTCTTAAGCCTTCAGAATTCTCTTTCAGGTTCATCGAGGGGTTTGGTTAACCTTTTAACGGTGCTACGTGTCATGGTGGTTGACGAGAATGGGTTACGAAACAAATAACACAAAAAAAGATAGACTATGAGAAAGCTAATATGCGGAATTAAATTCTCACTTGAAAGGATTCAAGAAAGTAGAACTAAGCTAAACTATGATCAAAACCTAACTATTCCTCACGCAGCGGCGCCAAAAACTTGATGCGGTTGTCGTAAGGGACTTCTACAAGAAGTTTTACAACTCCCTAGGCAGAGTACCTAACCGTTGTAGTAGTAGTATAGGCAAGACTCGGGGGTTGTTATCGTTCTCTAAGGGAATAGGTTAGGAAGGCTTGATCACGGTCTAACAGAATTCTAGGGGTTGAGAGAAGATTATTCTTGAATTTTTATATTTATAAGAAAGCAGTAAAATCATATGTTTGAAAGGTTTGGTTGGTTTTAGCTAATAAACTAAATAATAAACTATGCTAATGGTGATAACAATATAATAAAAAGATTGTATTCATTTAATCACGTATTACTCCCTAGATTGTTTCTCGTAGTGGTGTTGCTTCTTGTGATGAATATGCATGTTAGGCTTTAGAAAACTAGCTTTTGTCTGTATCGCTGTTGATATGTCTAGGGAAACATGATTGTGTAGAAAAGATACCATCGGGTAACAGTCTTCATACTACCTTGCCCCTTATATGGTTGATCCACTTTTAATATATTTTCAAATGCATTTAATACACTCTTGGGGGCCGGGTAATAGTCTTCATACTACCTTAATTTGTGTTTTGCCTCAACTCTATGTAATTATTTCCTAAGTCATGAACAGATTACACGAACCCGTCGTCTATTTAATATTCCGTTGAGGCAAAACACAAAGTAAGGTAGTATGAAGACTATTACCCGGCCCCCAAGAGTATATTAAATGCATTTGAAATATATTAAAAGTGGATCAACCATATAAGGGGCAAGGTAGTATGAAGACTGTTACCCGATGGTATCCTTTCTACACAATCATGTTTCCCTAGACATATCAACAGCGATACAGACAAAAGCTGGTTTTCTAAAGCCTAACATGCATATTCATCACAAGAAGCAACACCACTAAGATCTACATTCTAGGTTTCATACAATCATAAATGAATACAATAAGGAGTTTAGCCAAGCATGTTAAAGATAAAGCAAGAACAATAAAGAATCAAACAACAAGACATATTGAATGATTAAGATAGTCTTACTTGATTAAAACATGAATTGAAGGAGGTACAATAGGGTTTTGAAGCCCTAAAATCGTCCTAATAAGCTGCCAAACGAACTAGGGTTCATCCCCCTTTTTTACTCTAAAGTTACACACATAAAACCCTAATTTCGGGTCTATATTTATAAGAATATCGCTGTGACGGCGTCACATTTTAATCGTGACGCCGTCATAAAGTAGAATCTTCTAGATCCGAGTTGAGTCGGTGCGGGCTGACGCCGTCAAGAAATGTTGTGACGCCGTCACTAGATGAAGTGTGACGGCGTCGTGTATATATGGTGACGCCGTCTCCAGCCGTTGAGACTTTAAATCTTGAAGAGTCTTGGTGTTGGTTTGTAGTCTTGTTTGTTTCTTCTCCAAATGAGCCCAAGTCACGTGTATTTCCTCCAAATGCCTTCCAAATGCTAAATACCTGAAAAGGAATGATTAAGTACCTATTTTGGGCATAAATGCACGATTAGGGGGTTAAATGAATCCGAAAAAGTGTATAATCGATCCGGTCCTACACAGGCGTAACTCTACGGTATTTGATACGACCCGACGACCAGACCAGGACCAAGACCGAGAACCGAATCTAACAAAAAACCCCGTACGAAGGGACCGGACCGCGTCCTGGTCATTTACCGGTCTATCCGGTCCGGGCCGGTCTTCGGTCCTATATGCTCACCCCTAGTCCGTAGTCTTGTCCGTTTCTTCTCCAAATAAGCCCAAGTCACATGTATTTCCTCCAAATGCCTTCCAAATGCTAAATACCTGAAAAGGAACGATTAAGTACCTATTTTGGGTATAAATGCATGATTTTGGGGGTTAAACAACCCCAAAAAAGTGTATAAAATGACACCTCATCAAATACCCCTACACTTAGGATTTGCTTATCCTCAAGCAAATGGGCTTTTCTACTTGGGGGGAGGGGGGTGGGGGGGGGGGGGGGGGGAGAGACAATAGCAATATGAGTCATTTACTACTCTTTACAAATATTTTATAACACAACCTCTAGACCTTATAATTAAAAAAGCATAGATAAGTTAATACTAGCACCTCACATAAGTGTTTGGGGGATTCTCTCTTTCACTATCGTTGTATAATAAATTATAACATATAGATGGAAACAAAAAAATCAACACATTACTAACCTATCACAGCATATAAAGTACCATATGCTTTGTAATGAATCAAAACCTCCACCGCTATGCGCAAAGCATTATTCTTTACTATCTAAAGTCCTTTTATAAAAAGGGTTTGTGGGGTGTAAGGTGTCAAGATAACATATAATAGAAAATAGAATTAGATGGGATACATTTGGGGGGCTATTGGGTAAATTTGGAGTGGACAATGTTACAATTATATACCCGAATACACGCTGGTTTGGTTGCTAAGCCAAGACTCAGACGAAGATATACAAACTCTACACAACTCTACATCAATCTCTTTCTTTTTCTTTTCTATTTTTTTAATAACATAATACATCATAACATGGAGTTTGTAACACGTACCTCTACACTTGAGCTTTTACATACTCGATATTTACAATTTAACTAATGACCCAATTTGAGGTGGATCAAAATAACATGGAGATCATCTAACAAACATATGGGGGTATTGACTTAACTTTTCTTCCCCATTCTTCCGTGAAATAAATACTACCATGAATCCCAATCGTCCTAAAACTGTATTTACAAGGATAAGGACTTAGCATCCGTATACTTAAATAATTAATTTAGGTTAAACACAATAATGTACTAAAAGCGAGTACATTCAAGGTAGGTGATGTGTGTCATCGTAGTGTAGTGATTTGGTTATTATCAAGTTTTACATTTATATTTAGCCGACAAACCAGAAAACAACACTCTAACGGGCAGTGTACCCGGTCAAGATGTCGTGCGAGACGCGGTAAGTAGGTGTGTCGTACACTAAGATCAATGTTTAACCTAATATTCCTATCAGTAATTTAATCTATCTGGATTTAACTCTAACTACTAAGTTAAACCTATGTTGTACATATTTACTAGTGGTAAATAGGGGGGTTTCAGCCTGAGAGACTGGCACAAGTTTGATGGTGACAAAGATTAATTCTAAACACAATAAACACAAAAGAAAATAATCACAAGATAAAGAAGCGGTACAAGCTAAATAATAGAAACTGTATTAACCATGTTAAATCTGATTAAATGATGGTTTGTTTGTTTAGTGCAATGGCTACTTATTTCGAGGCTGCATATCATTCTTAAGACTTAGGCGGTTCTTCTTCCTAAGACCTAGATACAAACAATCTTGACACGATTAACGCATCCGCATAAAGCATCCATTAGTCTAATTATAATCTATCATAGGGAATTAAAGCAATGGTGATCCTGTTAATACCCTAGCCCATCGGGACTTTACCCACTTATTGCTTGATGTTGTTTTATACACCTGTAGTCCACCACCAAAATCAATTACAAATTACTCAAGAATAGTACTGGTTGAACAATTACCGGGTCACTTGCCGGTCCAACTAAGCTCATAATCAAAGGGTAATGATAAGGTGTCATTTGTGATCCTATTAGTCCGGGCATACAAAACACAACATGGAGAGCTATACCGGCATCTAGATTTCTGGTTAAGTCTCACTAGACCCAGTTGAATGATAGGTCGCATGTACAAGCACATAAACAAGTATAAGGCGATAAACATAATTAAACAACAACGATAAATTAAGCAAGCCGGATTAAAACAAACCAAACATTATAATCTTCATTAACATGGCTAATACCTGAGGGTATTAGCCCACAATCATTGTCATTTTTACAAACGTGATGAAAAAATTAAAAACCAAATGATTAAGAAAGTAAGAATTACACAATGTCTTCTATGGAATTAGGAGTAGTGCTCGACCTTGGCTGCTCTTTATGCCTTGAGAAATTCGACTTCAAATGTGTACCATATAGAGAATATGATATTGCACACCAAAACTCGTATCTGAGCCTCGTATTTATAGTGTCTGAAAATGCCCTCGATACGCCGTATAGAAAGAGGTGAATACGGCGTATCGGGTTAATTTCCTTGAAGTCCGCGATAAGATCAAATCAATCAAGATTAATTACCATCAATCACATTAATTGTATATATTTGACTGATGAACAGCTGTGCATACGGCGTATTGGTGAAGAGTGATTCGCCGGATCAGGAATTGATCATTACGCGTTTCTTGTGATGAGTTGGCGCTGATACACCGTATATTCTTTGTTGGATACGGCGTATTGTAGCAATTAACAGTTTTCTTGTACACTTCATAATTCTCGTAGAACGATTTTATGCTTTGGTTTGTTTTGTTATCACAGGGGATAAAGAGCTTGCAAGAAGACAGAAATTAAGATTTCAAATTTCAAACTTTGAAGCAATGCTTAAGGAGTTTCTTGTCTTAATTCTACTCTTTCCTTTTTATTTCATTACCTTAATGTACAATAGGGAAATTGTACAAATCAAGTGAGGGGAGGGAGTAGAATTAATACTTGACGTATGTTTTGCCTTTGATTTTCTAGTTTTCTTTGAAAATTATGCCAATTTTAAAATTTTTGACAAATTTTTCTTAAATAACTAGAATAAATCTTTGTTGAATGCACATTACCCTTTATTATACTTGGTGAGATTTAAGCCTAATATTCCGTTTCCATCATATTACTCAAAAATCTACCA
>BQNB010093033.1:0-26468 GCA_026074375.1 Tanacetum coccineum
CAAATTCTAAAAAATCTTCTTCAAGGGAAGTTATTCCAGCTAATGTGCACTCAGTCAATCAACCACCTGAACACCTCAGAAAATAGACCAAGGATCACCCGCTGGATAATGTCATTGGCAATCTCTCTCGACCTGTCTCTACACGACATCAACTACAAAATGAAGCCTTATTTTGCTACTTCGATGCTTTCCTTACCTCTGTTGAACCAAAGAGTTATAAAGAAGCATTGATTGAATCCTGCTGGATTGAAGCCATGCAAGAAAAACTCAATGAGTTTGAACATCTTTAAGTTTGGAAGCTTGTACCTCGTCCAGATCGTGTCATGATAATAACCTTGAAGTGAATATAAAAGGTTAAGTGTGACGAACTAGGAGGTGTGTTGAAAAACAAAGCTAGGTTGGTAACAAGGGGATATCTTCAAGAAGAGGTCATCGACTTGGAAGAATCTTTTTCTCTTGTTGCACAACTTGAGGGCATTCATAATTTTAGTACATATGTTGCTCACATGAACATGATCGTCTATCAAATGGATGCGAAGACTGCGTTCTTGAATGGCATACTACGTGAAAAGGTCTACGTTAGTCAACCAGACGGGTTTGTAGATCCAAGAAATCCCAACCACATGTACAAGCTGAAAAAAGCCCTTTACGGGTTAAAGCAGGTTCTATGGCTTGGTATGATTTGCTATCATCGTTTCTACTCTCGTAAAAGTTATAAGTCCCAAACTAAACAGATCTTTGCAGCCTGCTAAGGGTGATAGCCAACTTGTATAAATACAGATTAACTATAGAGAAAAACTGACTATGAATACTTATTGTATATGCAGAATCTACACAATGGTATTAAAAAGAAGAATGAATACTAAACTTTGATTTATATTAATATGATTACAGATTACTAACTCTGAGATATGATTGTATAAGATGAGATCTATGTTGTTATCAATGTGTATCATCTCTCTAATGCTGTAGGGTTCCTTTTATAGACCAAGGATAAACCCTAACAGGCTTACAAAATTCGTAAAAGTTAATACATATCTTTTCCTACAATATCTCATACATATCTCTTAAACGGTACTAACTATTTTGTACTAACGGTACTAACTATTTGAGCAGTACTTAACATTTTGTACTGTCAGTACTAACTATTACTAGCGGTACTAAGTATATAATTAACGGTACTAAGTTAGGAATGTATATTTTCCAACAATCCTCCCCTAAACATGATTGTTGAACTTGTTTAACTTCATGTTTCTTTGGTTTATTCTTCTTAAGTTCTTGGAGGATGTATCCAAACACTTTGTCAAATCTTGATCTTGATCTTTAATAATCTTTGACATCTTTTGCTATCCTTCTGCAACATGTCTTTAATAGAAACATCTTTTCAGCAACACAGTACCATCTTTTCAGCAACAATCCAACTAAGTTGGCTTTGTAATTTTTGGCAAACTACTAGCCATGAACGTATTTGATTTTCCTTTACCAGTAGCCGTTTGTTCTAGGATAGTCAACTCTTTATTTAAAAATATGGTGAGTTAATTACCATACAGTTTTTGGTAAACTGTCAACCATCAACGGAATTGATTTGTCTTTACCAAATACCGTTTGCTTTTGGACTAGCCAATGCTTTATTGCCATAATATGGTGCATTGATAAACCATATAGTTTTTAGTAAACTATCAGCTATCAATAGATTTGAGTAGTCTTTACCAAGAACTGTTTGATCCTGGACTAGCCAACTCTTCACCATGAAGCAAGGTTAGTTGAAAACAATACAATTTTTGGTAAATTGTCAACCATAAACGGATTTGAGAAGTCTTTACCACAAGCCGTTTGCTTATGGACTAGCCAGTTCTTATGCCTATTAAGCATGTTGAATGGATGACCATTTGTTGTGTGGTGGTTAGCCAACACTCAAACCTTCTCAATCCCATTTCTTCTTTACTCTTCATTCAGCTGTTGTTTAATGAATCTTATCAAATTAAATGCAGCAATACTGTCTACCTCGACTTCTAATCAAAAATCAAGCATCCTTTGCAGCAATCCCTTGGAGAGAGGATACCTTCTTTCAACCAACATATGAATGACTGTCCCATCTTCAAGGTCTAATATGTAAACTTCACAAGCTTCATATAATCTCCATCTGACAATCTCCCAAATTTTTTAATTATTCCAGAAGTCACTTTGATTATTTTCTTCTTTTGAGGATTCCATCATTATCTTCAAATCTCCCTAAAGAATCAACTCAACTCCTTCCGGTGTGACTTCTGAGTACTGCTTCATCACCAAGTCATACAAGTGAAATAAATCTTGTCTATCAAAGATATGAAGAACCTCCATGAGATAGTTAAATGCCCTGAAGTTCCCATTGGCCCTGTAAATAACAAGATAGTCTCCATCTGGTGATGATACCTTGTTTAACCTAGCAATGAAAGATTTTCTCTCCATTATTTCACTATCTATGGTACCTTTAAATGTAACAATCTTTAGACACTTTATGTGTTCATCATCACTATCAACATCTGGTTGTGATCTTTTCCTTTTCCTAGCAAGCATCTTCATATGACCACCTTTTCTCTTCTTTGTACCCTGCTCTACTACTTCTTGCTTTGCATGTACCTTAGTTAAGACATCTTCCTTTACAACACTTTTCATGTCCAAGAGATACTCCTCTTTCAATATCCACACACCTCCTCTGTCCTCATCTGGAGCTATGGTTAAGCATAAACTTCAGGCACATTCATTTCTTTCTCATCCCTCAGAGGTACCCATGTCTGAATATTGCTTTTTCCTTGTTTCATATTTTTTCCTTTGTGCCAAGCTTTCTATTCCTCCAGGTACTGCTTATTTCTTTGCTTTCCTCCTTAATATTGTTAGCTTTCTTTATACCAGCAGCTTTCTTATTTAGTTCTCTTATTATCCTTTCATCCTCAGCAGAACCAATAGCAATAAAGTTTTCATCAGAACTTTTTACCTTTTCATACAGAACTTGTATTTCTTCAAAAATTTTGTTCTTCAAATCAAAATGCTTCTTTCCTCCTACATGCTTCAAATATGTCATCATTTGATTTCTTAACTGAGTTCTTGTAGGTGGTCTACTTCTGATTTTAGCAGCTCTTTGTTGTGCAAGAAACCTCCGTTGAGCAGCAATAGTATCATAAAGCAATTTGGCTCTCTCTTCAATTGTGAACTTTTCTCTCTCTTCTTCTTGAAGCCTTGCTGCTAGAATGCTATCAGCTTCAACCTATAGTAGTTTGTCATCATTATTCTTATAAGAGCAGCCTTTGTAGCTTCTTCTTCAGCTAACTTCTTCTTCTCTTCTTCTGCTTCCCATTCCTCTTGAACCTTTCTGGCTATCTCTTCATCATTAGCAAGCATTTTAAACTTCTTTTCAGCTTCATTAACACCTTTTGATTCATCATCTGATCCAGTTTTCCTTAAGAACTTTCTTACCTTTGTCTTTAGGATCAATCATTGGAAGTGGCTTCAAAGTTAAGATTGACCTTTCAGTTGTAGTTCTTGGTCTAACAGTATCTTTAATCTCTTTAGTCTCAAATCCTTTTTTCTTAGTCTTATTTTGGCTCACGATAACCAGAAATTGAGAAATAGTTTCATCATCTCTGAAAACAGTTGTAGGAGCAGCACTTTCATCTGAATTTCCATCTTTGGGCTCAACAGTACCTTCATTTGGCTCAGCAGTACCTTCATTTGGCTTGTCGGTACTAACTTTTAGCTTGTCAGTACTAACTTGATCTTCAGTACATAATCTTGTTTCTTCATTGTCCTTTACTGTCCCCTCATCATGAGCATCCTCAGTCTCCATGTAATCCATTGCATCATCAAGATCATCAAAAGCTGGATCTTTATGCACTGTTGGTTCATATTTTGCAGGTTTCCTCCCCTGTTTGGATACAGAACTCTTCTGCTCATTTGTCTTTAAGATTCTTCTTGCCAATTCTTTTCTTTATGGAGCACTCTCGAAATCAGCCATTATGGTGTGAGATAATCGTTTAGCCTTCTTCTTTAGCTGCTTGATCTGAGCCTTCAAATCTTTAATTTGTGCAGCTTGAATTGTAACCTGTTTACACAAGGAAACACAAAGATCATACACACTTTGGAGTGTCAGGCCATCCTCATTCCTTGATAGGGATCTATCACTGGATGACATGACCTCATTTGATTTCCACTAGAGCCTTCTGGAATGGAATCAGGAATTGGGTTGGAAGAAGAAGGTCTGAGGAATGGGTCAGGCTGTGGCTCAGATTGGTCTTCACTTGGGTGAGTAGGAGAAGGTGTGGGTTGGGTTTTAGATGATCTTTCTGAAACTGCACCTTTATCCTCTGTTGGTTGAGCCAGCATAGAAGGAAATAAAGGGTTCACATTCCAAGAAATTTTTTTACCCTTTTTAACCATAAAAGAGAAACCCTTAGTAGTCAAGGCATTAATAGGGAAGTAGTCTAAGGGGACAGGCACATTCTTAAGGTTGTTAGTCAAAAATACTATAATAAACTTGGGTTACATGAGAACTTTCTTTGCATCAAATAGCCTCTTCATACCATCAAAAATTAGCTTTGAAAAAGGTATAACTTGATGAGTGGCCAAATATTACAGCAGTTGCAATATTAGTAGGTATTTGATCCCAAGATATGCTTTTTGAGCTTAAACAGTGGATGATGGTATGAAACAAAAATTTCCATTGAGGAGAGAAGAGTTCTTTATTAAAAGTAAGTGTATTCAAATCTCCCTCATACCCCATCAATTGAATGGTATCAAATATAGCCTGGTTTGGTAACACTTTCAATCCCAGTAGCTCATTAAATTGAGTCATTTAATTGATGCTTCTGAGATTGAGACAGGCTTGCCAGCAACTATGGCAGTAATATACCTAACATTATTGATTGTTTTAGATTTAGAAGTCATCCAAAACTGTTCAACAAACATCATAGAGACAACATAACATACAGTGAGAGCATAGTAAATTGAGCTGCGTGTAAGGAAGTCTATGATCTCATGAAATTCAGCATTCCGATCAGTCTTTTCTAAGAAGGCGACCATGTTGTGCTTAGGACAGGATTCAAGAGCTGCCATAGTCAATGAATTAATGGTTTTCGATGATGAAAAGATTAAGGTTGTTAAACGAGAGCGATTAAGAGATATTAGGTGAAGAAAGTATGCAATTGAGATGGCTTAATATAGGTTGAGCAAACCCAAGATCAAAGAAACGGTGAAATTTACACTTTAGACCCCTAGCGGTATTTTCTCCAACGGCTATTCAGCGGTACAAACTTTGCCCAACGGTACCAACTTTAAACTTGTCGGTACTAACTTTTTGGTTACCAAAATTAACCAAAACTAGCATGCACATCAATAACTTAGTTACCTATTGAAGAGCCCTCAAAAACAAACCGAACTGCATTACATAGCTTTGCACTCAATTCAAAACCACCATAATTTCCTTCTGTTGATAATTCTTCGAGCAGTACTTAGTAGCCTAGCGGTATTAATTCTGATCGCTTCTTAGTAGTAATAAAGTTTCTGCAAAGAGCAATATGAATTAAGCTTAGTACCGTAGCTAACCTTGAATCCTTATGCCAGAGAGTATACCACTTGTTGGATCCCTTACTGAATAGATCTTTAACCTTTAGCTTGTAAAGGATTTGTTACTTTAGATAAATCTAAAGCAACAATGGTGAAACAATCACTAACCATATTAGAATTATGCGGAAACTAATCAATAATGCCTGAAGAAAGAACAATAATAGGAAAACTCAAGAGTTTATCAACTTTCACTTTTATACACTTGAATCTGCCTAGGTTACAGATTACAAAGACTATGATTGCTAATCGATCTCTATTGATCTGTGTAGAACTATATCTACTAACTATGCCTAGGGTTCCTTTTATAGACTAAGGAAACCCTAATAGGCTTTACAAAACGCATACAAAGATCATGCATATCCTTTCCTAAGATATCTCATGCATATCTCATAAACGATACTAACTATTTTTATACTAACGGTACTAACTATCTGATCAGTACTAACATTTTGTACTGTCAGTACAAATTACAACTAGCGGTACTAACTAATATAACTAACGGTACTAAGTCAGGAATGCATAATTCCCAACAATCCTCCCCTAAACATGATTGTTGAACTTGTTTAACTTCATGTTTCTTTAGTGTAAACATCTTGTAGACCAGGAGGATGTATCCAAACACTTCTATTCTTCAAATCTCCATTTTGATGAACTTGATCAGTATCAACTCTACAACCTTGATTTTCTTTAAGCTTCCCTTCTTTATCAGCAACACAACAAATCTAACTAAGTTGGCTTTGTAGTTTTTGGCAAACTACCAGCCATTAACGGATTTGATATTCCTTTACCAGTAGCCGTTTGCTCTAGGATAGCCAATTCTTCATTGTAAACAACAAGGTGAATTGATAACCTTATAGTTTTGAGTAAACTATCAACTATCAACGGATTTAATTTGTCTTTACCAAAAGCCGTTTGCTTTTGGACTAGTCAATGCTTCATTGCTATAACATGGTGCATTGATAACCATATAGTTTTTAGCAAACTATCAGCTATCAACATATTTGATTAGTCTTTACCAGAAACTGTTTGATCCTGGACTAGCCAACTCTTCACTGTGAAGCAAGGTGAGTTTGAAGTGAGTACCATTATGTTGTATGGTTTTACAACCAACACTCAAAGATTCCTCCTCATTTCCATCTGGCCTCCAAATCAACTCAATATTGTTGCAAACATATAACATTAGCAAATCAAATACAGTATCATCATCAGATACAACTGTCAATCTTAGATCCATCATCCTCTCAAGTGTGTTATTAGTAAGAGGATATCTTCTCTCTGCTAGCATATTGATCTTAGTACCATCTTCTAGTCTCAAGACATGAACTCCATAGTTTTCATAGAATATCTAGCTCTGAAGCTTCCACTCTTCTTGATTCTTCCAGAGTTCATCATCTTCCTTTGACTCAAACATAATCCTTAAATCACCCCAAAGAAGTAGATCAATTCCTTCTGGAGGTGTTGTTTCAAACCTTTTCATTACTAGACTATGTATCTCAACCAGATCCATCCTATCAAAAAATTTAATCATCTCAGAAAAGGTCTTGATCCACCTTGAACTTCCATCAGCTCTAAAAACTCTGTAGTAAATCAACTCTCTTCCAAAATGACCATAATCATAAAATTTTGATTCCCAGTTGATGATAGGATACCTAGTGCCCAGAACTTCATAATCAATCTTTTCTTCTTCTTCAGGAACTATCTTTAGAAAGGTTCTTAGTTGATTCTCCTCTTCATGATCAGAATCAGTCTTTTGCCTTTTAGACCTCTTTGGAGCTTTCATCTTAAGTCTCCTTCCTGATCTTTTCCTGATATTCTCCTTAGGTTCTTCAATTTTAGCTTTAACCTTAGTACTTTCAGGTTCTTCAGAAACCTCTTCTTTATCCATACCAGCTGCTTTCTTGTTCATCTTTTCAATCAATTTTTCATCTTTAGCAGAACCAATTGGAATGAAATTTTCATTTGCCCTTTTTACCTTTTCATACATCACTTGTATTTCTTCAAACTTCTTTTTGTTCAGCTGAGCATGTCTGTATCCACCTACATACTTCAAGTATGTCATCATTTGGTTTCTCAGCTGATTTCTTGTAGGAAGCTTGTTTCTGATAGCCTCAGATCTTTGTTGAGCAAGAAATCTTCTTTGTGCAGCAATGGTATCATGAAGAAACTTGGCTCTTTGCTCAATGGTGAACTTTTCTCTCTCTTCTTCTTGAAGCTTCTCAGCAAGAATCTTGTCTGCATTAAGTCTTGCTTGAATAAAGTCATACTCATTGGTGAATGCAGCTTTAGTAGCTTCTTCCTCAGCCAACTTCTTCTTCTCCTCTTCTGCTTCCCATTCCTCTTGAACCTTTCTGGCTATCTCTTCATCATTAGCAAGCATTTTAAACTTCTTTTCAGCTTCATTTACACCTTCTGATTCAGCATCTGATTCAGCTTTTTCCTCAAGAACTTTCTTGCCTTTGTCTTTAGGATCAATCTTTGGAAGTGGCTTCAAAGTTAAGATTGACCTTTCAGTTGTAGTTCTTGGTCTATCAGTATCTTTAATCTCTTTAATCTCAACTCCTTTTTGCTTAGTCTTATTTTGGCTCATGGTCACCAGAAATTGAGCAATAGTTTCATCATCTCTGAAAACAGTTGTAGGAGCAGCACTTTCATCTGAATTTCCATCTTTTGGCTCAGCAGTACCTTCATTTGGCTCAACAGTAACTTTTAGCTTGTCGGTACTAACTTGATCTTTAGTACTTACTCTTGTTTCTCCACTGTCCTTTACTGTCCCCTCATCATGAGCATCCTCAGTCTCCATGTAATCTATTGCATCATCAAGATCATCAAAAGCTGGATCTTTATGCACAGTTGGTACAGATTTGAAAGTTTTCCTGCCCTATTTGGATATAGACTCCATTTTTTTCTTCCATACCAATCTTTTCTTCATTGAAAGACTTTTTATCCAAGCTTTGTGATGGTTGATAACAGGTCGGGCCTTCTTCTTTAGCTGCTTGATCTAAGCCTTCAAATCTTTAATATTTGCAGCTTGAGCTGTGACATGTTTACACAAGGAAACACAAAGATCATATACACTTTGGAGTGTCAGGTCATCCTCAGTCCCTGATTGGGATCTATTACTGGATGACTGACCTCTATGATTCCCACCAGAACCTTCTGGAATGGAATCAGAAATTGGGTTAGAAGAAGAAGGTCTAAGGAATGGGTCAGGCTGTGCTCAGGCTGGTCTTCACTTGGGTGAGTAAGAGAAGGTGTGGTTTGGGTTTCAGATGGTCTTTTTGAAACTGCACCTTCATCCTCTGTTGGTTGAGCCAACATAGAAGGAAATAAAAGTGTCACATTCCCAGAATTTTTTTTACCCTTTTTAACCATAAAAGAGAAAACCTTAGTAGTCAAAGCATTAATAGGGAAGTGGTCTAAGGGGACAGGCACATTCTTGAGTTGGTTAGTCAAAAATACTGGAATAAACCTTGGGTACATGAAAAACTTCTTCTTTGCATCCAAAGGGCTCGTCTGATGTTCTGAGGTTGGTCTTTTACCTGGGTGAGGAGGAGAGGGAAGGGTTAGGGAAATCAGATGGTCTTTCTGAAGCCTCACCCTCATCCTCTGTTAATTGAACTAACATAGAATCAAATAAAGGTGTAACCTTCCTAGAAAAGTTCCTACCATTTTTAATCATAAATGTCAAGACCTTTTTAGTTAGGGTTAGGAACTTTATGAGGTACAAGGGACACGTAACATCTTTTAACGGATTCTTCAAAAAGATTTTTGTAAAAATCTTGATACATTACAAACTTCTGTAGTTTGCATCCAAGAGTCTATCATGCCACCAAAAAATTAATTTAAAAAATGTTTTTCTTAATTAGCGGGCAAAACAATTACTGTTGTGGCAATATTAGTGAGAATTTGATCCCAAGAGGTACTTTTAGAATTAATGCAGTGATTCATGGTATGAAAAAGAAATTTCCATTGGGGTGAAAAGAGGGCGTTGTTAAAAGTTAATGTATTCAGGTCTCCCTCATACCCATTAGTGATATTATCAAATATCAGCCTGATTATTCAAAGAATCTATCGCCTATCTTGCATCATCAAAAAGAGAGATCACTTCTTATTAATTGCCTCTAAGATAGTCTCAGCTGTTAAAGGATTGCCAAGCAACTGTAACATCTATAAGACTAATTGTTGTATGACTGTTCTAGACTTAGCAGTCCGTCCAAGAACCTGTTCAATTCAAACGTAAGTTAGACTACTATAGGACTTATATTGAGTGCATAATAAATTAGAACTACTGTGAGAAAGTCCATAAAAATGAGGCAACTTCTCTGGTATTCCCATCCGTCTTTTTCCAAAATAGGCCACCATATTGTACTTAGAATAGAATACCAAAACCATATCCACGTGATTTGATTTTGTAATCATCGGTGATGAATAAATTAGGGTTCTGTCAATTGAAATCAGATTAATGAGAAGCTGAAGAAGGATTTCAATAGTGTATAAATAGAAGATGGGTTATTTATAGTAGTAGCATCCCCAATGACGAAGAAACCGCCAAAAATTACACTCTAGACCCCTACCAGTATTTTCTCTAATGGCTTTATAGCGGTATAAACTTTGCCTGTCGAGTACTAACGTTTACGCCTATCGGTACTAACTTTTGTTAACTAAAAATCAAACAAGTTGGACAATAAAAACTCTTCAGTACCATCCATATCTCCCTCTAATGACTCTCTAGAACCCAAATAACTGAATGAAAGACATCACCATTAGCAAAATTTGTTTGCTCACATAACATTCTATACAAAGTGTACACCAAATCAAACTTGTCTCCTCTCAATTGTAGCTATAGATTTAATAATCCACATGCTAAACCACCAAAAAGTTAAATCTGTTACATCAAATCCTTTTGGTGATAAGATCTGCAACAATAAATTTGTGTGACTCTTTGATAACCTCTATCAGACACTTCACATAAACAATCTCTTATAAAATGAAACGAATTTCAATATGCTTTGTCTTGAATGAGCAACAGGATACTTGATAACACTTAATAAGTGCTCTCATTATCAAATGATTTTGGTGTTCAAGAAATGAAACCAAAATCAATATCTGATATCTGTATATCCATAGTACTTCCCACAACAATTAGCAGCTTGCAACATATTATCCTCAATAGTATAAAATTTCCATATAAGTATGCTTCTTGGCACTGCCAATACTAATCAAATCTTCTTCTAAGAAATTGACATCCACCTGTTATTGATTTTTTACCAAGGCTGGCTCCTCCATAATCAGTATCTGAGTAAGCTTCAAGTTCAAAAAGTGAATCCCTAAGATACCATAAACCTAATTTGGGTTGATGTTTTAGGTACCTAAAATTCCTTTTTACTGCATTTAAATGTGAGGCTTTTGGACTGACTTGAAATCTAGCACAGGCACAAACAACAAACATGATGTCTGGCCTTGATGTAGTCAAATACATTAGAGAGCTAATCATAGACCTGTAGACATGTACATCTACATCTACAACATCTTCATCCTTGACCAGTGGTTTATTAGACTTAATAGGAGTAGTAGTTGTTCTAATGGACAAAAAATCAAACTTCTTTAAGATGTCAGCTACATACTTATCCTGACTAATAAAGATTCCATTAGGTTGTTGGTTCACTTGAAGTCCCAAAAAGAAACTGAGTTCACCCATGGAGCTCATTTGGATTCTTTATGCATACAGTCTTCAACTCTTACACATAGACACTTTGTAGAACGCAAAATAATGTCAACTACATACACTTTGGGACTAACAAATTCACTCCTTTTTCTACTTGAAAAACAATGTTTATCTATGGTAACCTCTTCTTAAACCATTTCCAATCAAAAAGAAATAAGAAAATGTCTCATACCAAGCTCTAAATGAGCTTATGTAGACCATAAATTCTTTGATCACCTTAAAGACTTTGTTTGGATGACATGATCAACAAACCAGGAGGTTTTGATGGACGATACACCTCTTCTTCAATAGTGTCGATATAGAAATGCACTTTTAATATCCATTTGTAAACAGTAAAGTCACATGAAGAAGAAAAGGCTAAAATAACCTAATTGCCTCAATTCAGGCCAAGGAGTGTGCAAAAACACATCATTATCAATACCTTCTCTCCTGTCAAAACCCTTTATGACTACAATTATGGCTTTGATTTCACAACAATACTTCTCCCTTCACCCTCTTATTTCTTTCTGAAGACCCACGTTTGTGCCAAATACCTTCTTTCCCCATATGGCAAATCAACAAGTACCAAACTTCTTGTAGTTTAAACAGAAGCAATTCCACTTGCATTGCTTTAAAAAACCCAGCTATTCATCATCATGTAATGCTGTGATATAGTCTGGGTTCTGTCTTGAGGAGAGAAAACAATCAACAAGCAGTTAATGATGATCCTTGTGGATTTGTTCTGTACTATTTGTTAATGTACTTAACCAAGGCTATGTTATGCAGAAGAAGCCTTTTGAATTCTTCCCTCTTGTTTGAACTTCGAAGTAGGATCTCCTAGAATATGTCCTTTTAGATGGACCTTATACTTCCTGAGTGTGGGAAATAGGACTGACAGCAATAGTGGTTTATCCAAGTTTGTTGAATCAGCCACTACATAAACCCACATCCTTTAACATCATCATAAGCTCCATTGAATATTCCATCATTTGGAAGAGTATCTAAAGCATATTCCAAGTCAGGCATATTTGGATCAATGGGTAAATCAGCATTAGGGAGAGTAGATGCATCAATAGGTATTTTTCCTCTAAGATAGACAAATGATGATTCACCAACATTTGCACATGTAGAAGTACTAGCAGCACTAACATATGGTGTGTTAGCAGTACTAACAAATGGCCTATTAGTACTAATAGATAGCCTATTAGTACTTGTAGCCTGAGCTGCCTTCTTTTGAAATGCAGTTCTCCTCTTTTCATTTTTAAATGCTTGTCATGAAACATTATCCATAGCTTTAGCAGTCAATTCTTGAGTAACCATCTTCTCAAGTTCATCATGTGTTGGGAAATAGATTGTAACAGACTTAATACTGGTAGTATAACAGTTAAGTCTGGTAGTAATAGTTAGTTCTGGTAGTATTGAGTTAATACTGGCAGTACTAAGTTAAGTCTGGCAGTACTAAAGTTAGTACTGGTAGAGTAGCAGTACTAGAGTTAGTACTGGTCATAGTTAGTTAAGTCTGTTCATAGTTAAGTCTGTTTATGTAATAGAATAGTAATAGTTATCTTAGAGATATCTTAGGAGATATCTTAGGAAAGGATATGTATTATCCTTTGACACGATTGTAAGCCCATTAGGGTTTCCTTGGTGTATAAAAGGAACCCTAAGGCACAATGTTATGTACTACGTGATTGAGAAATATGTAATAGAAGCATTGAAGCTTAATAGAAATTAATAGAAAAATTAGTATTATTGTTCTTCTTAATTCTTGTGTTAAGATTCCGCATTAACACTTGATATTCATAGTCAGTGTCTCTCACATAGTTGATTTGGATTTATTCAAGTTAGCTATTGTCTTACAAAGGCTATATAGATCCAAGACCAAGGACCTACAAGTGGTATCAGAGCCAATAGAGGGACTCTGAGTAAGAAGAATCACTTGAACCACAAACAAACACTCTCCTACAATTCTTTACAAAATGTCTCAACCTGCTAATGATGAGTTCTCATAACATCTCAGTGATGATGAAGCATCAAACCATAAAGATGCATCAGACATTGGTGCTGCACCTAAACAAAAACAATAGGTGATTCCTCAAACAACTGCTATCTCAAATATCAAACTCCCAATTCTGAAGAAGGAGGAGTATGATATATGGGCTATGGAGATGGAGCATTACCTTGAGTACATTGACAATGATGCTTGGAAGGTAATTCAGAATGGAAACTCCAAGAAAAGAATTTCAACTAGAAAGGATGGTGTTATTCGAATACTTCCACCAGTAACTGCTGCAGAAATTCAAGCTGTTGAAAAGGAAAGGAAGGCTAAGAATATCTTGTTGATGGCAATTCCCAAGGAACATATGAGAAGATTTCATGGAATGGATGATGCAAAAGAAATCTGGGAAGCCATCAGAACTAGGTTTGGTGGTAATGCAAATTCAAAGAAAATGCAGAAGGCTGTTTTCAAACAACAGTTTGAAGCATTTACAATATCCAGTTCAGAAGGGTTAGAAAAGGGATATGACAGATTCCAACAATTACTTTCTCAGTTGGAAGCTCATGGTGCTGAAGTATCAACTGAGGATGCAAATTATAAGTTTCTCAGGTCTTTGCCCCCAGCATGGTCCAATCTGGCAATGACTATGAGAACTAAACCAGATGTTGAAATTTATCAATTGATGATTTGTCACCAAACTTAACCTCTAGAGTATTTGAGCAGAATTCATGGGTGCTTCAAAAGCATCTTCAAGTGCTCAAAATGTTCTTTTGTTTCACAAAAGCAAAAGCAGCACTTCATAAATGGTTAAGTCTGGTTTCTTCGGATGGATAAAGTTCTTGCACCTCTATTTCTACTTCTTCAACCAATGTTCTGAAAAAGATAGTTCTTGCTAGTTTTACTTGTATGAAGTAATCTATTCCCTCTTTGCTCAAACAAACAGAGGTTTGGACTTACTTCATGAAGATCTTGGAAACAGATTAATGATGTAGATATGAAGTACATGGACATTAATGGCAAATAGCAATGATTGCTTTTCGAATGAAGAAAGTTCTTTAAGACGACAGGAAGGAGGGGGGAAAAGTTTTTTTCGCTTTGTGGATGGACAAAAACTTCTGTGGCTTTGACAAAAAAGAGCTTGAGTGCTTCAATTGTCACAATACTGGGTATCTTTGTAGGAATGTACAGCAAAGGGTGGTACAAGATGGAAAGAAGAGAGATTCTCCTATCAACATCCAAGAAGTCTGGGAAGCAATGAGAAGAATTGATGTGTTTGCTGACAATGGATGTTGGATTGTCAATATAGGGAGAACACACTGAAGCTGAAGAACAATCACTGCACTTCTGGCTATCAGCCAAGGCTCAATGAGGTATCTTTGTGTTTCTATACTTGCACTGATTTATATATATAAGCTTAATTATTGTATGATGAAACAATGTTCAGCTTAGGTGGATCAAGAAGCACTAATTACTTGCATATAGTTAATGATGTTATGGAAACTAGAATCTCAACTTGTTACTTCTCAAAAACAGCAACTTTCGCTAAATGAAAAGCTTGCATTTCAAGTACAATGAAATACATGAAAAAGATGAAAAACTTAAAAGATATAGGAGAATAGAATGAAAGCTGTTCAAAGATAAGGAACATTGCATAACAACAGTAGATTCATGGACACAATGTCTTCCAAGAACCTTTTGGAGATTAATTTAATTCTGGCATGAGTTCTATATGATAAAACTTGGCTTAGGTTTTGAAATAAAATCAAATGATGAAAGGTTCTAAGTTATGAGGAAGAAGAATTTTCTGTCTTTAGTGTTCAAAAGAGGATTCAATATGGAAAACCTTCGTTACAGTTAGATATTTCAAAGACCATATGAATTTAAAGGTGTCCCACCTCTTTAAGTGGAGATTATACTCTGCACCAAAACGAGGAGATTGATGATTCTTTGTTTGTTTATGTGTAAGGAAGGGTCCTAAATACCTGAAATTAGTGTTGTCAAATGAGTAATTTCTTATGAAGATTCTTCTGTAATCCAATGTCAGTTATACGGATCTTGTGAAAATATCTCTGAGCACTCTTTTGAAACTGAATCAGAAAGTGTAAGTGAATCAAAATGATGTGACTAAGTAAAGCTGGAGAGTACTAGTTGAAAAGATGTGTTCCTGTCTCAAAAATCACAAGAAGTTGAACCTAGTTGTGTCTCACACATAAAATCTCCTAGGCAACCACTCAAAGATAAAGAAACACATAAAGTTAATAGGAAGAGTTGGAATGACATGATGGAAAGAGAACTAGGGGAAGGTTACTCTTTTACAAAGAAGAAATGTTTTGTTTGTGGTAGTCTAAATCACTTGATTAAAGATTGTGACTATTATGAAATGAAAATGGCCAGGGAAGCTGAGGTTAAGAGGGTTGTTAATACTGGTAATGGGGTGGCAAAACCAGTATGGACAAATGCAAACAGGATTAATCATGCAAATCAATTTGTTCCTAGATCAGTACAACTTAATGCTGGTAGGCCAAAGTTTAATACTGTTAGGCCTAATATTAATACTGGTAGGACAAATATTAATTCTGGTAGGCCAAAAGTTAATGCTGTTAGTCCTAAAGTTAATACTGTTAGACCTAAACAGCCAATATCTAGCAAGACCTCAAACAGTTCAAGTCTGTAGTATGCAAGAGATCATAACACAAGTAATGGATGATGGGTTGGCTAATTAGTCTTAGAGAGAGAAAGTGTCTTTCTAGAGAGAGAAAGTGCAAGTGAAATTATTATCATGAAAATGAAACAACCAACCCCTTCCCATGTGTGGGAAGGGGTATATATACAAGTGATTCTTTCTAACTACGAGCTATGCTATACTAATGATACACGGGGGTGACCGAGTCTTTTTCATAATCCTAACAATCTCCCCCTAAGGGAGGTCACCCCAGAAAATACATTCAGAATTCTAGCATTCTACTTCATTGACCTTCTGTCTGTAGCTCGAAGTCTTTGATTCTTCAATCTTTGATGTCTTTGTACATTGTAGTGAACTTTGAGACTTGTCTCTTAGGCTTGTTATGCGTTCTTTGATGTTTCCTTGAGATCATCTTTCATCTTTAATCTCTTGATCATCCTTGTTAAGTAGCATTGCCTTCATGTGATTTTGTGACATTCGGACCCGCATGCTCACACTTTTCTTGATCATGATATTACTTCTCAGAGTTGCGGAAGCTGTGTTGTAGGTCATTCAGTTGTCATGATGTCTTTACTTGGAAGCATTAAGAGTGAGCATTGGGTGGTGAATTGACTCTACTGGAACGAGGTGTCTCCATCTCCATTTTTGCTTGATCCTGTAATAAAACAGTTAGCAATAAAGCTTGTGGGCGAATATGGCTTTGTCATTCGCCCGAGTCTGGTTGGATTAACTCCTGTTCCATGAGGGAACCGACTCTGTGATCAGGTAGATTCATCTTAAGACGAATCTCCTTGACAGGATTTCCAGTATAAGTATCAGATCATCTGATGTGTAACCAACAGAATCTCCATACTTGTCTGTTCTCTGTATCGGAACGTCTCAAAGCAGACAGCACGATAAGAGTGAATCGGTTAGTTACTATCTTACCGATTAAAGATAAAAAATTGATTTGAAAATCAATCGACCGTGTTACTTGAGAAAGAATTTTTGTGACACATCGATAGTGTTTTATTGCACAAAATCAAATTTTATCATAAATACATTTGTTTTGAAAGATATACACAGTCAATATGCTCGAAAATCATTTGTTGAGCACATCGAGAGGTTTTCCAAACCGATCCGTCAATTCACATTCTGGAACAAGTTTGATTCTCAAGGAATCGCACCATCGTTGCTTTCCATTTGTCACACGCTTAATCCATAGTGGATCTCACATGTCACCTACCAAGAGCTTGTTTGATGTTGGCTCTAGAAGGATTTCCATCTTCATCGTGAGTACTTTTGTATCACTCGGATGTTCTGGCAATACCACGAGGATAATGCGAAGGACTCTTAAAATCTTTACTTGTTGTCACAGTGTGTGAGAAACAAGCACATTATGATAGGTCCTTAGCCGAGGATCTTTGGATGATCTCAAGGCTCTAGACTCAATAGTGCAATTTTGGTTTTAGTGGTCGGAGGCTGGAGCGGACTGCCACCTTTTCAATATCGACTAACTCGGAGTGAGAGAGACGATAGAATTGTATTGATCTCCGTGAGAAATGAAACAAGAATCCTTTGAGGGATCTTGAGTAGCTAGGGAGGGTTGTGCAGCGTATCACTGGGTCCATGATACTTGTCTTCAATGTCAGCAATCAACCTTGTGATTCTGACAGCATATGTATTGACCCGGTTTCTGCCTAATGTTAAGGCAGCGGGCTGCTTTCTTTTCACCCTTCTCTTTAAATTTCTTTTTCATTCATTCACCCTTCAGTGTCTTACCGGAGACTTCATTACTAGAAACCTCTTGTTGGGTTTATTCATGTACTATCTCCATCTAAGTCCGTACTATCACTTCTTCTCACATAACTCCTTTTGTAATCATAACCTAAGGGACATCAACACTTAAACTAGTGGATTGTCCCTGGGTAGATCCCTCGGCTCTGGGGGATCATGGGACATGTACCTAATCCATACCATCCTTATAACTCCGGAAATAATGTAAATACGGGGATGAGGTCAGGTTCTTTTGGCTACTGTTCTCTTCGCCAATCATATACCATTCGTTCCCCCCTTAATATGTGCATCGATATTCGAAAAAGTTTAGCACATATAGAGGAGCCTACACTTGAGTTTAAAAAGATCACATTTTTTATATCAGATTTTCATACTTAAATCACATTTTCTCCCCCGAGCAAAAATTTCAAATCCGTTGAGATTTTGGGTCTCAATTGATTTAAGTTTAAGAAAATTTGGGAGAAAGTTTGTTTGTGTCCGGTAGTTAGTTTATAAAATCCGATTGTGAAGCAGATGTTACTTTATATATTACAAGCCTAAGTTACAGTTTTAGACACTACATAGTAATGTACATATTACAATAACGTATTAAACAGGCTACTCCTCATTCGGTTCTCTTCAGCAACCGGTAGTCGCCTTCTCGGATCCTTCCACCCACAAAGCTCTCCAGATTTCGAAAGATACGTCGTGTCTTTAGCCGTTTCTGGATAGCGAATATGAAGTCCTTGCTCCTGTCCACATCTTTCTTCGACCAAAATCTGGTGTTCATCCCTGGATTAGTCCTGTTGATCTGGAATTCCTTGACTCGATAGTCCAATGCTTCGTCAATCTGTTGCAGAGTGCCATCACTGAACTTGTGTATTTCATTGAACCTCATGATCATCTGAACCCTATTTGTCTCTGAATGTAAACTACCCTTGGAGCGTCTTGACTGTGTTGTCATGCTTGAAATCAAATCCAGTGGTATCCCATCGAGGTTTGGTGAGGTTTAGCTGTGTTTGGTAACTCTCTATTCCCAACTGAAAGTCTTCTACACGGTGTCGTATAACCAAGTTTCTGGTCCATAGGTTGACAGCTGTAGTTAGAATCTTTTTGTCTTCGGGTGATAGGTGGTTCAAGTGACCTTGAAGATTTAACAAGTACAGATCTTCAAAGTCACTTGGGTACATGTGTTTGAAGTCCCTTTCTGCTATAATGTATTCTTTGAGATCAGCTCGACGAAGGACTATTTTCTTCATATAGTTGTACCCATACATTGAAAAAACTTCGATTCGGACGACGCTTAAGATACGCATATGAGTCCTTACTGCTCGGCGGTCTCCTTCAGATGAGAATCGGTCAATGTAGAATCGTTGTCGTTGAACCCACCAATGAGACGATACATACATAGCGCAAATGTCATAATTGCATTCCTCTTCAATCCAGAATTGATCAGGGCATAGTTGCTCCAAGCCGACATCAGGATCAATATGTGCATTCTATCTTCGAGATTGACAAAGCCGGTTCGGCAACCCTTACAACCAAAGTCGAGTTACATCCAGGTACTTTGTTGAAGAAGAAGTTCCGAGTGAATGGTTTACATGGCCTGGTTTCACTCCCCAGTGGAAAGAGGCTTTGACGTTCTTCTTGTACGGTTGATTGCATCATCCACTTGATCTGTAAGAAGTTTGTGGCATTCTTCCATTTGGAATTGGAGATGAAATCACGTTAGGATGAAAACACTTTGCGATTTCGATATGTAAGGGCTTCCAGGTCCTTGGGGTGAGTTCAGAGATTTCCTCGTTGGTTACAAAACAGTCCAAAATGTCGCCATATCCCCGGTTTGTGCAAGTAGCGAGTTCTCCTGTGGAGGCGCATATGTCGACTTCAGAGCAGAGGCCCAGTTGTTTGTTGGCATGGACGATCAGATGATGGAATAGTCCAAGCAGGTTCTGGAGTGGACGGTCTGTCTTCAGTGAGAGGTTTCCACCAGCTTTTGCTAAGGTTGACTGTAGGAACATGATCACGTCCGACCTCATCATCACTAGAGAGTACTTGTACATCGACAGTGTACTCCTTCATCCCTAATAGAGGATCATCAGGAATCTGTGTGATTGACGGCTTAGTCTGGGAGTCAGTCGTTGTCCACGCAGAGTATTCAGCTGATGCAGTGTCTTTGAGGTACTTGGGGCGTGCAGTGCCTGTTGACTTATTCTTCCCTGACGAGGTGGATGAGAATGGAGGGTGTTGGAGGAGGACGTTGGGCAGAATAGAAGCTCCGGTTGTGCCAGAACGCTCCTGATTTGCGCCTTGACGGTGGTGGAGGAGGAGGTGGTGGTGAAGGAGGCGGACCCAGGTGGAGGCTTTGGGAGAGTCTGCTTACCTTTCCTTCTTAGTTTCCTCCTGAGCCTTATCATCATTCAAAGTCATCTTCTTCATCACGATGGATTGAGCACTGTTAGTGCTTGATATGCTATTCACGGTGTTCAGCATGTCCCTTGTCTAGTTTCTCTCCAACATGCGTGGCAGCAGAAATTAAGAATTTCCTTCATGTCAGACGTTAGGGGTGATCCTGAATCGAGCACGAAGAGGAGCTCTCAATGGCATGCTTTACAGATGAACTTAACCACCTCCCTTAACTGATTCTTCTTATTTTTTCGGTCAATCTCATGGTGATTCAATAAACTTGTCAGTTGTTCTCTGATCATGTTGGGTCCAATTACATGGTTCTCCAACTTGCGGATCCTGCTCCCCTGTTTTTCTATAACCGTGATTCAGAGCCTGATTTCTCTCTACACGGTACGCTATTGTGTTGCTCGAGTTCATCCCATGCGTCTTTTTGAGAACGACTCTGATTGAATCCCTTGTTGAAGTTGAGGTGGTAGTGGAAGAGTTGTTGTTGTTGTTGCTGCAGTTGTGATTGTGGTGGTTGGTAGAGGCCAATGAACATTAGGTGAATGAGGTCTAGACACGAGATCGATCACCGGAGATGTCATCGGAGGGGTGATAGAAGTGTCTTGCTGAATAGTGACGGATGCCATGATTCGCCCTCCAGTGTCAGCTGTTGTCTTCTTATTATCGGCCTCATGACGGTTTTGTCATTCAAGGAATTGCATCACCAAAGCTGTAAAATATTTGGCGAGATGTTGTAAGAAGACATTTTGTCCCTGTAGAGCTGACAGGTTCTTCTGGTATCACCTGTTTCTCAACCGTGAGCTTAGATTATTATGACATCAGGGGTATGCCGTAATGAGGCCGTAAAACCCTTCATCCATATGCTCAGGTTGAGGTTGACTGGAGGGACCAGTGATCTCAACATCCGAGTGTTCAAGGTTTGGTCCAGCGAGAACACTCGGAGTTGGTAATGGTAGAGATTCAGCAATGTTAATGTCATCAGGGTTTGGTCCAGCCTGGCCTTCATCTCGTGTACCAGGGTCTGATCCAGCCTGGCCTTCATCTAGGGTACCAGGGTTTGATCCAGCCTGGCCTTCATCTCGTGTACCAGGGTCTGATCCAGCCTGGCCTTCATCTAGTGTTCCATGGACTAATCAGCCTGGTCATTATCTCGTGTACCCTTGGGTCTGATCCTGCCTGCCTTTTCATCTAGTGTACCATGGTCTAATCCAGCCTGGCCTTCGTATTTATTGTCCACTTCTTCCCAAGGAAGGCATTTCTCTTCAGACTCCGTATCACCTGCCAGATATCCGGAGCTCGGCACTATAACGAGAGGATTTATCACGAACGGCTGTTACAGTTGAATGTTGAGTAGCGACTCTGAAAATACTATATTTTCTGTCGGCTCTTCTCTTTGAGTTTGAAGTTGAGGAGAACTTGGGCAGCTTGTCATCTCTTACTTTCTCTTTCCCCTTTCCTGGCACCTCTGGTAGTGGTTGAAGTTTCCCAGTGTCAGGTTCCCTGATTAACCACCATGAGGAAGAGGACCCTTTGAGTTGGGTATGCATCTGTTCTTAAAATTTCTTGCAAAACCCTTTTTTGCAGTATCGACCTTACCTTGTGTCTTCACAGGACTAGGTTTAGCAGCAGGAACCCCTTTCGTCACGTTCATTGGACAACGCTTAGAACTTTAGAAGTTCTCTTCTTGACACTTTCCTGCCTTAGCACGTTGTTGGCTAGTGGATGATCCTCAGATGATTCTCGACAAGGTATTGCGCTTCTTCTCCTTTGGTTTGGCCAGGTGTATGTTTAGACTTCTTGGTTTTAACTTTTATAAACGGTTTGTTGCTCCGGTTGGCTTTGGTTTTTTGTTTTGTTTGATAGGTTGGTTGGTTTTGGTTGCAGG
Organism: Tanacetum coccineum; assembly: GCA_026074375.1. Classification (NCBI taxonomy): domain Eukaryota; kingdom Viridiplantae; phylum Streptophyta; class Magnoliopsida; order Asterales; family Asteraceae; genus Tanacetum; species Tanacetum coccineum. Next base: position 22,040 of record BQNB010093033.1, read on the forward strand.
AGATCTGGATCACTTATTCCTTTACCGGTCGATTGGTCCCGTTGATGCTTTTGTAAACCCTTTTCCAGATAGTCTCTAGTAGTCTGCTCCTCGAATGACATTATTGATGAGTTCATTCGGTATTGTCATCCCAAAGACCTCTTGTTTGCTTCCCTTAGCACTGAACTTAAGATGACCTAGTACAGGTTCCTCAGTCGGCAAATGTAGTGGAGACTCGGGTCTTGGGTGGAAGTTGTGCAGACGTTGCAGGTGGAATATGATCAATTTTGTGAACCTGATACTTGGAATAAGAATAAGAGTTGCTTTCTTCTTCCCCAGAGTATGTTGTGCCAACTTCCTTTTGTCTTCTGTGAAGGTGTGGATGGATTGAGTGAATTCCTCCCACATCCTTTCAGCATAGTCAATGTGAGCTCGATTGACAATCCCCCAAAGGATTTGTAGCACTGGAGCTCTCGGCCTTTCAAATCCAGACGTCTTTCCCGTGAGGCACAGATTGATAATGGTTGCTAGTGCCCTCCACGGTTGGAACATGTCATTTGTGGTGACATTAGACAAGTGCATTACTTCCTTTGGATATCCCAACTTATTGACAAAATCAACAAATGGGCGTATAACGGTGTGTTGGAGGAGAAGAGAAGGCCCGGTTTTTGTCGACTGGTGTTATTTGAAGAGCATCTCTGAGTGTGTCTTGATTGAGATTGAACCATTGCTCGTCCAGTTGACACTTAAAACTTCCAGCTTTACTGTCAAAACGAATGGTATCCCAGAATTGCTGAATGTAGATAGCAGGTATTGTTGATGACGCTGTAAAAGCTCTGAAGAAGTTAGTTTGCTTGAGAATGTCCACAGCAATCTTGAAAATTGGACTGCGTTGAGATTTTTCTTCATTCAGATAGCAGTTGATTTTCCAAAATGGACCCATCGATTGCGAGGCACGATTTGTTATCAGTAGGACGGGTGGGCCTTTGCAGGCTTGTTCAGCATTAGACCATTGATTTCTGCAAAGTTTACCAATCATAGTGAGAACGAGCCTGCAGATAATGGTTGTTAGATAAGAGCAAATGCCACGGAAGTTAAGCATGTTTGCACAATATACTAAATGCAAGGATTTTGACATACAACACAGACTCTAAGCAGGCATCAAAACGCCACGTTCAAATTCTCAAACGCAGTCTATACTCAAACGCAGTCATTCTCAAAACGCAAATTCATACTCAAAACGCAGTCATAATCAAACGCAACTAGGTCTCAAAAACACAATCATCCACCAAAAACGCAATGATTATAATTTCCAATCAATGTCAAAACGCAAACCCTTTTAGAAAATTTTGAAAAAAAGGGTTCTATATTTTAATAATAAAATTTCTTTCAAATCAAAATGCAACGTGTTACGTTTTGAGCCTGTTTTGCATCATATAATCAAAACGCAGATATATATTATATCATCTAAACGCAACATGAATTTTTGCCTTTAGAACCTTTTAAAACGAACATTAATTTAAACTACAAAACGCAACATGAATTTAGCCTTTTAAATCATAAACGCAACAACAACATAACACAAAACGCAAATGAGTTTAGCTCTTTAATAATCCTAAAACGCCAACACACAAACATATCACAAAAACGCAACCATTAATTTAGCCCTAAAACGCAGCATGAATCCTTGTCAACTCGCAACCTAAACTTATTCTAAAAATGGCAATCACTACTCGAAAATTATAGGGACATTAATGTACGGGGCGGGGAATCAATTTAGGCATTGGAAACTCATGTCTAGCTTTAACGAAAAAACGAAATACCAATATTAAACACACTAACCCTTTGGTTCGAGAGGTGTTTAAACGAGGATCTAAGCAAAGAAACTGGCTTTAGAATCTCAGATCAGTCAAAACGCAACTAAAAGAGATTTGATGAGAGAATCGCAACAAGGTTTGACTTGAGTGTTTGTGCTATTTGACCAAGTCAAAAGCAACCCCTTTTTTTGTTCAAAAAATTTCACTTCAGCAGTTGGCATAATTGCCCTTCTCTTTCTTTATTTCTTATACTGCAAGGATAAATTACCACTAATGGTCCATCACTTTTCATTATTTCTTTAGGCATTTAGGATCACGAGAGCAATTAATGATTGTGTAACTCGAGAAGGCGAACACCAATTGGTCCTTTTTAAGTAACACTAGTTTAACTCCCCCTTAAAACCATAATCCCCTTAGTTACAATAAATGCTGAAGATGTCATAAAATTTGAAAACCCACTACTCCCCTCAATCAATGACCCGTTTTCTATTTAAAGAGCTGTAGGCGTTGATTGAGAGACAAATTTATGAAAAACCAAGTCCGATTACTTTCAAAAGTCCGCTTGAAACCACCACGTGAGATCCAAATAATTTTGAAGAATCATAGCGTGAAAAATTATGGAGGATAATAAAAGTAAGACTTCTCTCTTAACAAGAAATAATGCACTGAAGCGTACATTAGATCAAGGTTGCAAGGATATAAGATAATCCTTGCCCGGGAAAACTTAATCACCCGTTGTTAGGAACAGCCGTCTTTTTGGCGACGAGCTTTCCTTATTTTGAAAAGCGGGTTGCAGTCTGAAATAACTACAAGCCATTTAGACATGTTTGGAAAGGTTTAAACTTCCGTTCGAGCTTCATTTAAAGACCCGTGTCATTATTGAACGACATTTCTAGGACCGTAAATGTTATCGATAACCGAAAGACATGCCTTGGAAGAAAAAAACTATTTTTTGAATTTTCTAATTTCTGATTTTTTTGTTATTTTCTTTTTTAGATTTAAGATGTACATATTTACAAAGGATAGTGAAGCCCAATCCGTTACACATCTGATCATCTGAAGTATTTGAGTGTCTCCGGGCTTCATACACTTCATGACAATGCTCCGGGTAGAATGAATTCGATATCGTTCTCTTGTTGCAGCGCTTAGTGAATATACTGCCAGTTGATTGATACTCATGTCCTCACGAAATACACTCAAACCCCTACAAAAATCCTTTTTCCACTTGTTCTTGATGATAATGATGTCGGATGTCGATGTGTTTATGACCTGAGAATGCTTGACGTTGTTGCAGCATAGAGCTTTGGCATCTTGTTGTCACAGTAAATAGAGGAGATGCGGAATGTTTTGCAAAAGTCATATCTGATAATTGAGAACCGCATCCCATAGGATTTGGCTCGCATACAATGAAATCGCGATGTATTCAGCTTCTGTAGAAGAGATAGACGTGCTAGTATAGTTATTGTTGACTGCTGCTAACTTATCACCAAGGAAATGAGCACTGACAGATGATTCTTCTGCGAGTGTCATGACTACATGCATGATCTGCATATGCGTTTGCTGTTAGTCGCCATGGCTGGTGTCTTTCGGATACCTAAAGACCTATGATGGATTCCTTGGAGATACCGTAAGACCACCGTTTAACTGCACTTAAGGTGCTTTTTCGTGGGCTTAGATTGATATCTAGCAAACATGACAACAGCATAATACAAGGTCCTGGTCTACTGGCTGTGAGATACTATCAGGGACCCATCATGCTGGATACTTGGTTGGTCAACGGGGATCCTCTGGAGGTCCTCATCCTGTTTTGTTCGCTCCACCTAGGAGTGTCAACTTGAGTCACTTTATGAGATCAAATTTCTTTAAATCTCATTTGCATATTTAGCTTGATTTATGGAAAATTGCCTCTAGGATTTTGAGTGATTTGTAACCCTAAGAAAAATGATATTTTGACTCATCGACATTTTGAAATTTAGAATATTTCATTAGAAAAAATCGCGTCACGTCTTTGGGTTCGGGTTCGAGGCAAAATATGATATCTCTATATATTTGAACATGAAGAGTGTGTTGGGCTATTTTGCGAATGTACAATAGGTGGGATCAGACGACACCCTTGGAGAATCTTGACGACAGAAGAAACTCTTGACAAAGTGTCATACCATGACAGAGGGCCTGTTTCAACCCGTAAAGAGCTTTCTCTTCAGGGACGATAGACATGATGTGGACCGTGTATGGGTCAAACAAAGCCTTCCAGTTTGGTGGACATAGACTTCTTTCTTTGAGCTCGCCATTAATGAATGCAGTTTTCACGTCTTTTGAAAACTGTCATTGTTTTTGCTGGCGGCAATTGGCATTGAATATCTAGATTGCTGCCTAGAGAGCAACGGAAGGGCAAAGGGATTCTTCAAAAATCTAGACCTTCCTCTTGACGAAATCCTTTTGCTACAAGATGTGCCTTATTTTTCAACACATCACCATACTCATCAAGCTTCACCTTATAGATCCACTTGAGAGCAATAATCATGGTACTAATTCCCATATGTCCAAACAATCAAATTCATGGATTTTGTCTTGCATGGCTTGAAACCAGCAGTCTTCAGTAGCTGCAGATTGGAAGTTTTTCGGTTCGACTT
>BQNB010093034.1:0-26468 GCA_026074375.1 Tanacetum coccineum
TTTGATAATCAGAACTTAACTATGTGCCATCATCATAAGAGGACACTCTCATCATCATTGGGTCTTTTAGGGTTTTCATTATCAAAAAAATTCTTATGATTAATATCCTTTGTAACTCTATAATTAGAAGTAGTTTTTTGAAGATTTTTTTTCATTTTAAAAGGAAAGACTATTTCATAAAATTTACATCTCTTGAATAAAATATTGATTTGTTTTCAAGACTTAGTAGCTTATAACCTTTTTTAGAATTAGAATAGCCAATAAAAACACACTTTTCAAACATGCTACTAAACTTATCTTGATTGTTAAGTACAGTAGCATAACACAGACAACCAAAAACCCTAAAGTGAGAGAGTGAAGGATCATGCCCATACACAAAATAAAAAGGAGATTTGGCAGACAATACATAAGAAGGAATCCTGTTATTAATATAAACAACAGTCAAATTGCATTCAGACTACAGATATAAAGGTAATTCCCCCTGAAACATAAGGGATCTAGCAACATTAAGAAGATGCCTATGTTTTCTTTCAGCAATTCCATTGTGTTGAGGTATGTAAACACATGAAGTTTGATGTAAATTCCCTTTATCATTAAAGAAGTTTTGTAATTTGTTGTTAACAAGTTCTGTCCCATTATCACTTCTGAAAACTTTGATATTAGTTTCAAATTGATTTGTTAACATTTGAACAAAACTCACAATGGAATCATAAACATCATCTTTCCCTTTAAGCATACAGACCCAAACAGCTCTAGAAAAATCATCTACAATAGTCAAGAAGTATCTAAAACCATCTCTGCTAACAAATTTATAAGGTCCTGATACATCTAGGTGAACTAATTGACTAATTTTATTGTAATTAGTATATTTTAGATTATTTATTAGAGTTTGTTTGTTTGCGCATTTATCTCAAGTAATCACATACGATGATTACACAATACAGAATTAGACACTATCACAAGAATTTAAAACGTCTATCTTAAGAAACATCAAGCGCACTACGGTCCAGACAAGGAGACCAAGTCTTACGACTGCCATAGAACGTTTTAGACAACAACACAACAGAAGAAAAGCGCAGACTTATCTGATAACCACATTCTTAACAATGTACATTACATCACAATCAAACATATAAACAGACCCATTACAATTTGATTACCAATCCTCACAGTCTTGTTTGCCCTCTTGAATATTACATTTTTCATCATCAAACCAAATAAACAACTTACTGTCTCTAGCAATGTTATGAACAGATAAAAGACTGACAGTGTATTCTGGGACAACAAGAACATCATATAAAGTAATACCATTGCTTACTTTTAAATCACCAATTTTAGTTATTAAAGCTTGAGTGCCATTTGGATGTCTAACAGTAAGACCAAGATTTAAAATATCAACAACATTTACTAAGAATTTTGCAGACACGGTCATATGTTGATTAGCTCATGAATCAACAATCCATCCCAGACATATATTTCCAATTAAAAAGTTTATGTTCCCAATAAAATATTTTTTAAAATTTAGATTAAACTTTACACTGCTATTTAACAAAGTGCCCTTAATATTTCTCAGAACATTACTTGCCATATTGGCATTGGCAGAAGAGACACCATTATCACTAAGCAAATTCATAAGTCTAGAAAGCTGTTCATTAGACAAAGAGACAGGAGAGATATTAGTAGTAACATTATTGCTACCGAGCACAAATAAATGAACCACAACTGAACATTTATAACTAGAAAACATGCTTGTCACTAAGAATTAAAATTCCTCTAACAAACCACAGGATAACCAACAACTCAAAACAAACTTATCAATCGAATATGACCAATCTTATTACAATTAGTACATGTCAAATTAGAATTAGTCCTCTATTATTAGAGTTACGTTATGAGCAGCCAGACACACCTTTGACTTAACATTACTAAACAGAAGTTTGGAACCTAACCTCTATGTCCAAATTCATTAGCGCGCAGCAAAAAGCAGTCTGCAAGCAAAAAATTCGCGGACAAGGTTTCGTGGCCACCAACAAAAAGTGACATTATCTAAATGGGCATTCACTCACCACTATAGATCAACTCAAAACAGCTATTCCTTTTACCACGGTAAATGTTTATCCCTATATAGAACATCAACTTAGCTAAACTTCCCAATAGCAAACATCTCAAATACAAAACCATAAGAAACAGAGCAACATGCGCACAATGCAACTTCTACAATAACGATTATATTATCGCATTATCCACAACACGTGTCTTAGCAGCCATACAACAAGACTAAAACAGGAGGAGCGACATCTAATCATTAACATCAAACTGCTATCCATCATAAGGAACACTCACACAAGATTCTATTAATAATCAATCTTCAACAAGGGAAGCACACATTACACGATATCAAAAAATAATACTTTATGCAGATTCTATACACAACAAAAGGATGTAAATTGATCATAGCATCAAACTGCTTCCAAAGAGAGTTTAAGTTTTTATAGTATTCAGCAAGACTAGAACCATTTTGATTCAATGAATTTATACTCTTATGCAAGTTAAACACAACAGAACCATCAACCGTATCATAAGTCTCTTTGAGATCACTCCACGTTTCAAAAGCAGTTTTAGCATATATAACACCATCAAATAATTTAAGACTCAAAGAATTTAAGATCCAAGTAACAACCACAGAATTACACATATCCCATTGATTAGTAAGAGCATAATTCTTATTATCTCTTTTACAAGATCCATCAATAAAACAAAGCTTATTATGACCTTATAAAGCAAAAGTCATAGCAATACTCTACATTTTATAATTCTTAGTTTTAGTTAACTTAATGGTTACAATAGGTGAACCACCAGTATCATTAGGATGCAACTATAAAGTATCACTAAAAGAGAGATTAAATTTAGAAGAAGAACCACCACCATCACCAGACTTATTAATATTATCACCAGATTTATTAATATCATCACCAGCAGCCATGATAAAAGAATAGACAGATCACAAACAAACACTAAACAAGAATAAAGCAGACAGTGACAGAAAAAGATAGAACGTAGATCCCAGGCTTTCACACCACTCAAGGTGGCAGATCAAAGGCAGATAAGCACACACAATAAATGGCAAAAGAATAAAATTGCAAGAAAAATAAAGAGAGGTGTTATAGAGCTATTAGCAGCAGAATGAGTCCCTTAATTTTCTTTGATTTACTTAGTCAAAGAATAATTGAAAACAAAGAAGCCTCAACAACCTTTGATTCACTTAGTCAAAGGTTCAATTGAGACCAATAGCAACCCAGAATAAAAATCCCTAAAAATTAAGGTTTCAAGATCCAAACCCTAATTTTAAAAATCAACCAATAATCACCATAAACCCAATTCACACTTCTAGGATCACCAGAATCACAACAATCAATGAATATACCACCAAGAAACCAAAACCCTTGATTTTTGACAAAACCTAGATCCAAGATCGATCAAATAGTTAATAACCTGGCTTTGATACCATGTAAGATGGTATCAAAACTATGATCTAAACCACAATTAATCACAAAAGATCCAATATCAAATCAAACTAGTCGACACAGATTACCCACAAGAAATTACACAAAGAATACAAGATCATATTATTATCTAAATGATAATATCATATTCATTATTTTTGAAAGCGGGGGAAGGGATCTTTTTCAAATGATAATAGACATCAGGAAACAAGAAAGCAAATCAAGATGATCTGAATCAAACGATTACAAGAGAGAGAGAGAGAGAGAGAGAGAGAGAGTAATAACTTTTAGACAGAGAGAGAGAGATATTATCAGAGTTGTCAAACCCTAAAGGGGTTAAGGCTTTATATAGCCTGGTGAAAGTTATGCAAATGGTACTTGTGAATCAAAAGCATAAACACATGAATCCCTTGGGAATTATGAGACTTGACACTTCAATCTTGAACTTTATATCCAGCTTTAACCAATAATTCATATGTCCATGTTTAGTCCCTCTACTTTATTACTGCAAAAACATAAAGACTAGAAACCAAAGAATAAGAATAGCTTATAAATAAGCTATTTAGATCAGATTAATAAGCTCACTTTAGCTTATTTGAATAATTATGTCACTAGCGGAGTTCACTTAGCTAGGACCTCACTAACAACAACAACAACAACATAGACAAAATAGTCCAATGACAATGAACAAACACAATTTGCAGGTGTAATTGAATATATGTTTATGGAAGAGTTGTAATGACTTAAAAATGTTGATCAAAAGTTAAAAACATGCATGTAATCATTTAATAAAAGTTAAGAATGATTTCAAATATCATATTATTTACAACATCTATTAATGTACATAAAACCATATATTGCCAAAAACTCAAAATTGATTCTAGTGACTTTGTTATGGTAAGTTTACAAACCTTACTTGTATTCAGAGAGACACAAAAATTATATATCTCATTCTTGATCATATATTCAGAAATACAGTCACGAGTCACGACTTACATATCTGACCAGAATTTCGAAATACCCTCTATGTGCCGCATTTTTTTTGTGGATTCTTATTACATGTGACTCCTCAAGCTTGAAAATGATTAAATCTCACGAGTGTGTGAAAAATATTTGGTCAAGTATCAATTATAACAGAGGTCAAGTTATAACAGTCAGCTAAATATTGTAAATTAATTATATATTTATCAGTGACCAAAAGTTTTTTGGTTTTTTTAGAACGTCAACTTAGTTGTTAGTGATTCGAGCTCACGGTGACATCCAATTGGGCAGTATACAAGACTCGAACCTTCACCTTAGGGGATAAACCCCACTCCTTTTTTGCTCCTGAAGGAAAACCTCCACGGTGAGGCTCGAACCCGAGGCCTCTCGCATGTAGTAACAACCTTCCCAAGGTTAACCAAAAGTTGTATGGTTAATAGAATAAAATACAAGTTTGGGGCTATTCCATGTTAAGGATAAGTGATGTGGATAAGTCTTAGTGATACTTATCATATAGTTAGTTCCGATATATTTGTAAATGATGTATATCTTTAGTTTGAAATTGTAACCTCATAGCTATAAATGAGAGCCATTGTACGTGAATAATATTAGTTCATTCTCATAAACTTTGTGCCATTATATGGTATCAGAGAGATATCGCTCCAACGAGCACGATCCTTTTTCTTTCTCATTTTCTAACCTTCATTAATGGCAGAAACCTCTATTATCCAATTGAATGCACCAACACACTTTCCCATCAAACTCATTGCCATAAATTTTCCTGTTTGGAGGAAACAAATCCATTCCACCCTAATTGGTTTGGATCTTATAAAATACATTGACGGATCTCTGATTCCGCCTCCTCAATTTCTTGATACTAAAAACAAGAGACCCAATCCTACTTATTCGATCTGGTATAGGCAAGACCAAACACTCGTAAGTTGTTCTGATACTATTCAACGGATGAAAACGGTAAAAAAACATATGAAAACGTATAAAGACGTACAAAAACGTAAGAAAACAGTTGAAAACGTACAAAAACGTATAAGAACGGATGAAAACGGATAAAAAGGTATGAAAACGTACAAAAACGTATGAAAGCGTATAAAGACGTACAAAAACGTAAGAAAACGGACGAAAACATAATAAGGCGGACGAAAACGTACGAAAAGTTAAGAAAACAGATGAAAACGTAAGAAAACGTAAAAAATGAACGAAAACGAGTGACAGAGCGAAAACGTACGAAAACGAATAAAAACGAGCTAAAGATAGTGAAAACACATGAAAACGTACGAAAACGAGCGAAAGAGAGCGAAAACGTGCGAAAGCGTTCAAAGACGTGAAAAAACATACAAGAACGTTGAAAACGTAGAAAATCGTGCGAAAATGTTCATAAACATAAAAAAAAGTACAAAAGTGTATAAAAACAGACAAAAACGTTTAACAACGTATAAACAAAAAATTTGGACTCCTTATCCGTTTGACCCAAAACTGTTTGACGCGTGCCCGTTTGACCCATGTTTTAGATATCACCCGTTTGGCCCGCGCCCGTTTTGCCCTTTACCCGTTTGACTCGTTACCCGAGCCCGCTCGACCCGCCCATTTCCTACCTCCATAACTCTTATGGAATCACTAAGCTGAATGCCCATTTTACTTAAATCACGTAAAATCATAAAATATCACAAATATCCTTCACTTTCTTTTTTACCCAACGTTTGCAACTCTTGGAACTGACATCTCAATATTATTAGGAAATGATTTGAACACTCAACTTTTTTATTGGGACACTCTAACTTATGCATTAAACTGTTATATTGTATATTTCTTTAACTGGTTTTACAAAGGAGTGTGCAAATCAAAAAATTTTATGTGCCAATCATCTCTCATATTTTTGTCTCGCCACAAACGACGCCAAGTACGAAGTGGGACCCATTTTTCCAGACCACGTTTGCACAGGTGACACGTATCTCGACACAGGTGGCACGTATCTCGTCCCAGACTTTTAGCCCTAATTCAATTTTTACCGTATTCATTTTACTGATATTGACATATTTATGACACATATCACGTAAAATCTTTCAATATATATAAAATGTCACAAACTCCCTATCAATTTTTTCAAAAAATATCGATCATTCTATGATTCAATCTCATCACCCATGCTTTAGTACTAAAGAAAGAAACGAGTCAAAGGATTTTCTGAATTCAATTCACGATTCTATTCCATTGGAACTTGAAAAATCATCATATTATTTTTCATTCAAACTAAAACATTACTATTATTTTTTGAGAAATGCTACATCCACATAATTTTTATAAACAAACTCTCACATAATGATGTGGCAAGTATAATTGACCAATCATGTTTTAGTGTATTTTCTCTTTCTTATTTTCACCACCAATAATTAATTGACACGTCATTATTTGGATTTGTTTATGTAAAATTTATTTGGATGCAGCATTTTTTTATTTTTTTTTAAAGTGAAGTTTACCCCACATCCATTCACGCGTTCTCCACGCTCTTAAGTTTCATCACCTTTTAAACCGCCAGTGCGTGACGTACACTCTCCACTACCAATACAAACACAAATACACCTCTTTATATAAACCTTTTTCCCCATTATAAAACCCACACACTCAAAAAAAAAACTCACACATTTATCAAATCAATCATCATGAGTTACTACAATCAAGGACAACCCCCAGTTGGTGCTCCTCCAGCCCAAGGTGGTTGTTTTTTTCAACAAATATTGGTTTCTTGATTAGGGTTTTATATTATTTGTGTTAATTTTGTAAAAAGTATGGTTTTTAACAATGAGTTTTTTATTTTATGTGAAAATTTTGAGTTTTTAAGTAATGGGTTTTTGATTTTATGAATTTTTTGTATTAAATCATGTTTTCTTGATTATGGTTTTTTTTTTTACTAGTTTTGTAAAATGTATGTTTTTTATGAATGGGTTTTTGATTTTATAATATTTTTTTTATATAAAATCTTGTTTTTCTTGATCAGGGTTTTTTTGCTTTAATTTTTTAAAAAATTCGTTTTTATTAATGGGGTTTTGTGTTGATTGCAGGTTATCCACCAGAAGGGTACCCAAAAGACGCGTACCCTCCCGCAGGGTACCCGCAACAGGGGTACCCACCACATGGATACCCTCCCAACAAGGTACCCACCTCAGTATCCCACAGTATTCACAACCACCACCTTTCAGCAGCACAGCAGAGTCCTGGGTTTCATGGAAGGATGGTATAATATACTATTTTGCCCCTTTTTTGGTTTTTTGATTATCACTATACTTTGTGTTTGCATGTGATTGTAGAATTGCTAGATCTCAGTTTTGTAATGTGTAAATTGATGTTTTGGAATGTGTGTTTTCAGGGGTATTTTTTGTAATTTGGTTTGGTATGTTGAGGATGAATTGGTTTTTTCCTAGGTTTTGAAGATTTTAGTACAGATCATGGTTTATAAGGATTAATTCATTGCTAGAAATCATGTGATCTAGGAACATCTTAATCATTTTTAAATGTGGGTATGTTTTCCGAGGTATGTTGTTTAGATGTTTCTAAGTTGAAGATGAATTTCGGATGGATCATGATTATTTAAAGTTTAATTGATTGCTAGAAATCATGCTTATTTCAGGGTATTTTTTCATTTGTAAATGTGTGTATGTTATTTGGTTTAGGTCATTTGGGGTTGTTTAGAGACTATTGCAAGGTTTATGATGAATTTTGGATGGGTTATGATTCTTTCGAGTTTAATTGATTGCTAGGAAGTACATTCTTTGAGGGGTAACTAGGTCATTAGGTTAAGCTGATGTTATAAAGATTCTTTTTATTTAAATAATTGCTAGGCATCATGGAGATCTCAAGGGGAATTAAGTTAATTGGTACAAACGTCCTGTTCAAATGTTTCTCAGGGGATTTTGGTTCATTGCTTTTATTGGATGTTTTAGTACAGATCATGATTATTAGGATTTAAAAAATTGCTTATGTGATTCGTTGTATGCAAGTATGTAAATTCAAACGGTAAAACAATCTTTTTGCACTTCGTATCTGCGTACGACAAATAGTATCTAATGTGACCAGTGGTTTTAATTTAATATAATTGACCAGTAATGAAGAACTACTATTAGTTGTATATTTAAGGGTTTCTATTTTATATTTTGTTATGCGTATATCCTTACTTTGTGATCTCCTCATCTTAGTATGTTTACTAGGTTCTTTTGTGTTCTTGTGTCGGTTAAGCTTATCTAAACTTGGGAGAAAACCATGTTCATTTTTTCTAAAAATAGAAATAATGAACTGTGCACGTTTTAGTTGCATTGAATATTGGAGTAATTGTAGGTAGAACCATGTACTTGTTAGCTTGCATTTTCACTTTGTTAACATCTATGGAGGATACAAGAAGCATATCCCTTGGTTTGGACCATGGCGATATGCATAGCACGGAAGTGTTAATTTAAAGAATGTCCTTGTTCACATAAGTGTCAATATATTTCTTATAGCAACTAGGTCTTGGTTTTCATCGGTAATTGTATATTTGATGTGTTGCGTAATAAAGAAGCAATTTTTGAGTGGAAACGATAATGGAATCTTTTAGCTTAAAAGTGAGTTAGTATAAGAAGATAGACAGTCGAATTACGTCATGTGCATGTTGTGCTAGGATTCTTTTTGAGAATTGATAAATGCACACATTACTAATCTAACTAGTGGTTTTAATTGAGGTACTTGAACATTTATGAACTTTTACAGCTGTTTTGTGAAATGTTAGATTTTATTATCTTATTGAGTGTATATACTTATTTTCTGATCTTGGGATTTTTTTTCCATGTTTATATTGTGCTTTTGTGTCGGTTAAGCTTATCGGATCCTTTTTAAAACAATAATTTTTTTATCTGAACTAGTTTAAAAACAATAAAATTTTTTATCATTGTTATAATAGAAACTTGAGTCATGCATGCATTAGCTAGATTGAATGTTTATTGTTAGGTAGCATTGTATATGTTGTTGTTTGCATTATCGTGTTGAAAGCAAAATGGAAGAACACGGAGCATATTAATTGTAAGGACCTACAACGAATTTTAACTCTAGAATGACTGTTAAAAAAGAATATCCTATTTAAAAAATCCTATGAGTTCAGATTTTTCATAATAGTGTAACTAGGTTCTCCTTGTCATTTATTGGGTGTTGTATATTTGATTTGTACTGAGATAATGTATTAAGTTTTGATTTATATAACCTTATATGATTAGAAACGATAATGGAACCCAAAACTTGAAAGTGAGTTGAACCAATGGAGGATAAACGGTTGAATTGCATAATGTGCATATCTTCAAGTAAAACGTGGTGTGGTTGGCAAGTGGTATTTGTCTTGAAACGTTTTGAATTAAAATTGGTATGTGTGCTAATTTGGTGAACGGCCAACAAATAGTTTTAACTTGTAACCAGTTGGTGAGTAATTAATATAGCAAGTGTGATTCCATATACACAATGTAACGATACCACTGTTTCTATACCCATTTGACTTGCTTATGTTTTATCTGATTTTCTTTCGATGATTTACCAACTGGACTTGATGGTTGCTGACTTTCAATCTGTCAAAAGTGCTGACTCTGTTTAATAATGGTGGTTTTGTGCAGTTTGGCTGCTCTGTGTTGCTGCTGCTTGTTGGAATCTTGCTTTTGAATGAAGTATGGATGGGTAGATGGTGTACAAGTCAATCAAAAGTTCATTTGGGCAATCAAGAGTAGAACTTGTCACCAGATTTGAACATTTCTTTTATCTTTTTGCATATGATTCTAGACTTGAAAAATGAACTTGAAAAATGAACTTGAAAAATGTACCTAGTTGTTTCTTTTCTGCTTAGCTTCTTTATGGATCATCATGAGCTGTTCTTTTGGCATATCTTTCGAGTTGTCTGTCTTGTGTTTGTGAATGGAAGTTAGATGTTTGCAAACCATATCTAGGCTTTGCTATTATGTTCATGCACTCTTCATCCTAAAAGAAAAAGAAAACAAGTACTTTTTATGATCTAATAATGAATGTTTTTGACATTGTTTATGGGCGTCATTAAGTTCTGATGCAGAAATTATTCTGTATACTACTTGTAACAAGCAGGGCCGTCTTTGAAGGTGTGCAGGGTGGGCGACCGCACAGGGCCTCAAAATTTCAGGGCCCTAAAATTTGTCGCCTTAACAATATTTTAACTGTTTAGATAACTAATTTGCATTATATTTTATAAACAATGCCATTTTACATATAAAAATTATTCTCGAAAGGTCTTATTATTTAAATTTGCTCAGGGCCTTCAAAAATTTCATAAATTTTGAGACGGCCTGGTAACAAGCAAAGCATTTTTTACAACATAAGAATCGTTGTTTATGATATAGTATGTGCTATGTTATGACATCAATTTTGGATGTATATTTCAGCTGTTCTTTTATTATAATGCGAAGGAGCTATGTTTGCAAACCGAATCAAGGTTACCCGGTAACTTGTAATCGTTTCCAATCATTTATCAGATGATCTAAACTTTGTTATATCTGCTAAGGATATCAAACTAGTATCCAAGCACCCCCAAGTTGTGTTCTTTATGTATATGCAAATACACAAACATAAACATGTACATGATGAATGCTCAACAATAATAGTGATAACCACTTTCTTCGGAACGAGGTATGAGGAGAACGAGGTATGAGGGAGATAGGAATTATACAATCACGTCAGAACGGTATAAGGAGGGTGAGGTGTGAGCAAGGTTATAAATAGCGTGAGTCGTGGCGTGGCGGCATGGTCAAGCCTCACGCCTTTGCGAACCATGACGAGTCATGGCGTTTTTAAGGCGTGACATAAGGCGGCACAAAATATGAAAATATTTATAAATTTATATATTTATATCATATTACAAATATATTGAGTTTACAAAAAGTGTCATACATAAAGAATAAAGTTAAGAAACTATATTTGCATGTAATCTTTTTCATTTCTATATAAAAATACTATTTTTATCGAAATTGAATTCAAAAAAGTCTCCATGCATCACGTTTTATCGAGTCTTATCACGTTTTTTCACTCCTCATCTCACGTCAAGCCTTAAGCCCAAGCCTTGGTCTATTGCGTTGCCTCGCACCTTTGCGTGGCCTTTGCGAGGCCTTTGCGAGCCTTTTAGAACCATGAGTGTGAGGGATTGATCTTATGATAGTGGTTGTATATGCGCCTCAAAAGGCTAAAGAAAAGCGTATGTTATGGGATTATTTGGCTCATGTGTCGAATCAATGGGTTGGTAAACTTGTTATGATGGGCGACTTTAATGAGGTGAGATATAAATCGGACAGATATGGTTCGAATTTTAATGCTCACGACGCTGAGATTTTCAATTCATTCATATACAACGCGGGTCTTGATGAAGTCCCTTTAGGAGGAAGTGCTTATACCTGGTGTCTCAAATCTGCTTCTAAAATGAGTAAATTGGATCGATTTTTTGTTTCCGAAAATTTGTTGAGCATGTGTCCTAATATCACTGCTATTACCTTGGAGCGGTTTATTTCAGACCATCGTCCTATTTTATTACGTGAAGTCAGGTATGATTACGGTCCTATTCCTTTTCGATTCTATCGTTACTGGCTGGAAGTTGATGGTTTTGACAAGTTGGTTAGGGATTCTTGGAACGTGGCTCCTGTTAACAAGAAAAATGCCATCCGAAACTTCATGGGTAAACTTAAATTTCTTAAAGACCGTATTCGGAGCTGGCTCTCTATTCATAGGTCGAATTCGCGAGGTGAGATCTATTTCCTTAAAGAGGAGTTGCGGTCTTGTGATGAGGTTATTGATAAGGGAGATTGCTCGAATGAGGTGGTCCATAAACGTACGGAGATTCTCAACAAGATTCATCAGGTAAATAATATTCAAGCTTCGGAAATTGCTCAAAAAGCCAAGATTAAATGGGCAATCGAGGGAGATGAAAATGTGAAGTTTTTTCATGGTATGCTAAACAAGAAGCGCAATCAATCTAATATTCGGGGTATTATGGTGAATGGGACGTGGGTCGATGACCCGGTTCAGGTGAAGCGTGAATTCTTTGAACATTTTCGGGGTAGGTTCGATAAACCATCAGTGAATCGAGCGTGTATTGATACCCCTTTTCCTGTCTCCCTATCGATTGATCAGAAAGAGGATATGGAACGCAGGATTTCTAAAGAGGAGGTTAAAAGGGCTGTGTGGGATTGCGGCGTTGATAAGTCTCCGGGTCCGGATGGTTTTTCATTTAGCTTTTACCGTCATTTTTGGCCTGTGATTGAGAAGGACGTGTTCGAGGCTGTTGACTATTTCTTCATGTATGGTGAAATACCGAATGGATGTAACTCGAACTTTATTGCTTTGATTCCTAAAATCCTTGATGCCAACATGGTTAAGGATTTTCGTCCTATAAGTTTGATCGGGAGCTTATACAAGATTATTGCTAAAATCTTGGCGAACCGATTAGTTGGTGTGCTTGGTGATCTTGTCAATGAGGTTCAATCAGCTTTTGTGGCGGACAGACAAATCCTAGACGGTCCATTTATTCTTGATGAGGTTCTTCAATGGTGTCGTAGGAAGAAAAAACACGCTCTTATTTTCAAAGTTGATTTCGAGAAAGCTTTTGATTCGGTCCGCTGGGATTTCGTGGATGATGTGTTAAATAAATTTGGTTTCGGTGAAAGATGGAGGACTTGGATTCAAAGTTGTCTTAGATCATCCAGGGGGTCCATTCTTGTCAACGGTAGTCCTACGGAGGAATTTCAATTTTTTAGAGGTCTTAAACAAGGTGATCCTTTATCCCCTTTTTTATTCATTCTTATTATGGAGAGCTTGCATATTTCTTTTCAACGTGTGGTAGATGCGGGTTTGTTTACGGGGATCAAAATTAATTCCATGGTGAATTTGTCTCATTTGTTTTATGCGGATGATGCAATCTTTCTTGGCCAATGGAGTGAGCTCAATATCGATTCGTTAGTTCGAGTTTTGGATTGTTTTTTCCGGGCTTCTGGTCTTCGTATTAACATGTGTAAGAGTAAGATTATGGGTGTTAACGTTGAAGATGGGATGGTTAAAAACGCGGCTTCTAAACTTGGGTGTCTTGTCCTTAAGACTCCATTCACTTATTTGGGTACGAAAGTTGGGGGAAATATGTCAAGGAAGCAAGCTTGGAAAGAAGTGGTGGACAAGGTGTTATCTCGTCTTTCTAGATGGAAGATGAAACTCCTTTCAATCGGAGGCAGACTCACTCTTCTTAAGTCCGTGTTAGGATCTATGCCAATCTTCCATATGTCCATTTTTAAGGTTCCCTCGAGTATTCTTAAATCTCTTGAATCTATTCGTAGTCGGTTCTTTAATGGCCAGGATCCGAAGAGTAACAAAGCTTCTTGGGTAAAGTGGAACAAGGTCCTAACTCCGAAGGATAAAGGGGGTTTAGGGGTATCATTTCATAGCTTATTGCAAACAGCTTATTCCTTTTGAATTTTTATATTATCTGTATCATTTAGCTTAATGAGTTTATAGATGTTATTGCTTAATGTTGTTTTAGTCCTAATCAATTTTAGTCTTCTTTTCTAAAATTCTGTCATAAGTAATAGGCTAAGCTTCATTGAGAAACTAGCTTATTTTCATAAATAAGCTAGGCTTCTCATAGCTTAATCAGCTCTAGTAATCCAACATAAATAGAAGTGGATAAAGAGTTTAGCTGTTTTAGCTTTTAAATAGTTTTTAGGTGCAAATTAGTTTGACAGTTTTAGTTTAAAGTAGTGTTTGGTATTAGCTTATATTGACTCTTAAAGTCAAAGAAACTTTGTCAAAACTTGTCAACAAGTTGAGTTAGGGTGTTTTAGCAAGCTTTGAACAGATTTTAGAAGTTAGGTTTTAATTTTACAAGATTTAGAGCTTAAAATTTCTTTTCTAGCACCAGGGCAAGTTTTACAGTTTAAGTAAGTTTGGATTTTAGGATTTTATAAGCATTTAAGGCTTATATTTAGTTAAGGCAATTAGAATAGCATTTAGTACTTTGTTTAGAGTTCTCAATTTGAAGTATAACTTGCATTTGACTGTCCTTGCCAAACACATCAGCAAAGCAACAGCATATCAGCATAGTTTTCTTCAATTTACTCTTTGATATTTTTCTATTTTCTATGAAAACCTTGCAAATCTTTTTAGCAGATGATGTTAGACAAGTAGTGTTAGTTATTTCCAAATTGCTCAGCACCAAAAATAGAGGATTCTAAAATAAGCTTTTTAGCTTATGTAAGATAAGCTTAAAAATAGTTTCATCAAACTTTGCATCTTTCATTCTCCTAATTTTCTTTTAAATTGTTAAACTTAAGGTTATTTTTAGTTTAGAATTCTTTAAAGCACATCTTAAGCTTCATAAGTTTCTTTTAGTTTTATTTTTCTCCAAGTATTAAGCTCTTTTTCTATTTTTCTTTATCAATAGCAAAAATCCAAAAAAATAGGTCAACCATACATTACTGTGACAGCACATAGTTGCTTATTTTTAGTTATCTTGGGTCTTAAAGTTGATAATGCCTTTATTAAATGTTGTTTAGGGAAATAAGCTGGTTGCAAATTTGTAGTTTTAAGTTATGCTCCATTCTCAATTTTTCATTAAGATAAATAAGCAAAATTCGTAGGGTCTCGTTGGTACTTTTCTTAACCTAACAGGTTACCGTTTTCTCTTAGTGTAAAATTTTCATATTTCGCCCGCCTTACCCTATAACTTTCCTTATTTACCATTCTAACCGGTTCTTCTTATTTATTAAATAGTTTTAATATTTTAGAATTTAGTTTAAATAAAATTAGGGTTTAGTTTTAATTGGACAAATTAGAGTTCAATTGAGGTTTTAAAATTAGGGCTTTTTATACTAGTAAATTTCTGCACCTTTAAAGTTTATAAAAACCATTTTTTTATATTTTTCCAATTAATTTTGTATTTTCTAGAAATTAAAATAGAATTTAGGTAATTACTTTTTCTTAGATAAATCATAAAAAAATTCAAAAAATAATATAAACATTCTAATTCTTTTTCCTAAAATTTTCATTTTAAATTTGTGATTTTTAGGTATAAAAATTGTTAAAAGTCGTGTTTTAGATTTTAAATTTCAGTTTTAGCTCGCGTTTTTACGTTCCGTGCATTTAAATTTCGCGCTAGTTAATTGTTTTTAATTCATGTTCTTATCTTTTGTAGTGTAATAAAAATTCAAAAATCCCTATATCATTCTTAGCTCGAATCCGAATTATTCCAAATTCTCAATTCACGATTTCGTTGGGACACGACCCGAGGAAAAGTACTTCCCGGATAAAAATATACAAATTGTGTTTTCTTTAGTGAGATTTTTACCTTATATTTCTCTTGTTTGAGAAGTATTTTGGAAAGAATTCTTACGAGATTATTACTATTGGTATATAAATTTGTTTTACCGCAACCACCTATCGGATTGATCAAAAAGAGGATATGGAATGCAGGATTTCTAAAGAGGAGGTTAAAAGGGCTGTGTGGGATTGCGGCGTTGATAAGTCTCCGGGTCCGGATGGTTTTTCATTTAGCTTTTACCGTCATTTTTGGCATGTGATTGAGAAGGACGTGTTCGAGGCTGTTGACTATTTCTTCATGTATGGTGAAATACCGAATGGATGTAACTCGACTTATTGCTTTGTTCTAAATCCTTGATGCCAACATAGTAAGGGGATTTTCGTCCTATAAGTTGATCGGGTGCTTATACAGGTATTATTGCTAAAATTTGGCGAACCGATTAGTTGGTCACTTTTTTCTTGTTTTTTTATTTTTTAGGTGCTGGTGTTCTTGTCAATAGCGTTCAATCAGCTTTTGTGGCGGAAGACAAAATCCTAGACGGTCCATTTTTTCTTGATGAGGTCTTCAATGTGTCGTAGGAGAAATAACACGGCTCTTATTTTCAAAGTTGATTTGAGAAAGCTTTTGAATTTCTGTCTACTGGGATTTCGTGGATGATGTGTTATTTAAATTTGGTTCGAGTGAAAGATGGAGGACTTGGATTCAAGTTGTCTTATGATCATCCAGGGGTCCATTCTTGTCAACGGTAGTCCTACGGAGACGAATTTTCATTTTTTAGATGGTCTTAACATAGGTGATCCTTTACTCCCCTTTTTTATTCATTCTTATTATGGAGAGCTTGCATATTTCTGTTCAACGTGTGGTAGATGCGGGTTGTTTACGGGGGATCAAAATTAATTCCATGGTGGAATTTGTCCCTCATTGTTTTATGCGAATGATGCAATCTTTCTTGGCCAATGAAGTGAGCTCAATATCGATTCGTTAGTTCGAGTTTTGGATTGTTTTTTCTGGGCTTCTGGTCTTCGTATTAACATGTGTAAGAGTAAGATTATGGGTGTTAACGTTGAAGATGGGATGGTTAAAAACGCGGCTTCTAAACTTGGTGTCGTGTCTTAAAACTTCCATTCACATATTTGGGTACGAAAAGTTGGGAGAAATAGGTCAAGTAAGCAAGCTTGGAAGAAGTGGAGGACAAAGGTGTAATCTCGTCTTACTAGAGGCGAAGGATGAAACTGCCTTTCAATCGGAGGCAGACTCACTATTCTTATGTCCGTGTTTGGACCTATTCAATTCATTCCATATGTCATTTTTAGGTTCCCTGAGTATTCTTAAATCTCTTGAATCTATCGTTGTCGGGTTCTTTAATGGCCAGGTCCGAAGAGTACAAGCTTCTTGGGTTAAAGTGGTAACAAGGTCCTAACTCGAAGGATAAAGGTGGTTTAGGGGTTTCAAGCTTGGTTTGCCCTTAATAGAGGTCTCATGCTAAAGTGGTTTGGCGGTTCTATTCTCAGAAATGTCCTTTTGGAACTAAAATGATAAGGCTTTTTATGGGGAGGACGAGAATTTGAACACGGGATCGTTTCTGGTGGAAGTTCGAACCTGCTGCGACATCGATAGTTTCACGGAAGTAAGGGTGTTACAAGGTCGGGGTATTAATGTTGCAGATTACATCCGATTGAAGCTGGGGAATGGGGAGAACACGCGGTTCTGGGTCGACAATTGGTATGAAGGCGGTGTCATCAAAGAGCTGTTCCCACGTATGTTCGCTCTTGAGTTGAATAAGAATGCTACTGTTAGTTCGAAATTGAATGCGTCAAGTTTAGATAACTCATTTCGAAGAAAAGCGAGAAGTGGAATTGAAGAGTATGCACTTAAACTCTTTGTGCTGGTTTCTGGATGACTACTCTCGTGCCTTGCGAAGATCGTTACGTTTGGACGTTAGAAAGTGATGGGGTCTTTTCAGTGGCTTCAATTCGAAAGGAGATTGATGGGAATCGGTTTTAGGATGTTAGTTTGCCGACTAGGTGGGTTAAATCCGTGCCAATCAAGGTGAATATCATAGCTTGGAAAGTCAAATCTAACGCGCTCCCAACGCGTTTTAATATCTCTCGTCGTGGAATGGATATTGATTCGATTGTTTGTCCCATTTGTAATGCCGGTGTGGAATCGACAAACCATATTTTTTTTCAATGCGTTGTAGTGAGACAGATTATGCGTAAGATATCTTCTTGGTGGAATATCGACTATTCGGGTGTGAATTCTTACTAGGAATGGCGAGTTTGGTTGGTTTCTATTCGGATTCAATCCAAACTCAAATGCTTTCTTGAGGGTGTATACTATGGTTTGTGGTGGTATATGTGGAACTTTCTCAACAAGCTTCTGTTTGATAAGAAGATCCCTGAAAAGACGCTGATATTTGATAATTTAGTTTCTAGTTTTTTTTATTGGTGTAAATTCAGATGTAAAGCGTCGTTCAAGTGGGACGATTGGCTTAAGAACCCTTATATTGTTCTTGTTTGATCTAGCTCCTTGCTAGTGTTTTAATAAATCGCCGTTCAAAAAAAAAAAACAATCCTGAAATCGTCTAATGTGCTTCTCTTTATCTCATGATCTATCAACGTTTTGTCACTATCCATCGTGTTTTGCGATTGTCCACAAGCTCTTCGCTCCATTGCTTTTTTGATTATTCACGAGTTCATCGATGGGCCTGTGACCACACCCGCAACATGTATGTTGCTCTTTCTGCTTAAACATTGCTTTTCGAGTGACATACGCTCCAAAAAGACCTCCTCCCAAACAAAACCAGAACACCGTGTGTGCAATCTCTTGTGACCTAGCTGACACCATTTATGTCACCTTTGATTTAACAGATGATAAATTGGCTAAGTTAAAAAAAAGATAGTTAATGTGTATATAGGGCCGCTTGTGAGAATTTTTCTCCCCCAAGCCATGTATATTTTAATAATACAGTAGTAATTATCTCGTAAACTTTTATAAGATTCAAAGAAGCTATACTATATCTCCTAATGTTTATCTTTTAATCTAATTCAAAAATTACTTATCATAGTAATGGAAAATCACAAAAATACCCAATTTTACAACCTCACTTCACAAAATACCCAACTTTTTAGCCAAAATGCCAAAATACCCATAAAAATCGCAAAATTCGTCACTTTTGCGAAATTGAGAAAAAAATCGAAAATTTTCGATAATTTTTAAAAATATCGCAAATATTTCTCAAAATTTGCGATTTTTTTATCTAAAATTTGCGATTTTTTTCAAAATTTGCGATTTTTTTACTCTTTAGTTTTTTCAAAATTTGCGATTTTTTCTAAAATTATCGAAATTTTTCGATTTTTTTCTCAATTTCGCAAAAGTGTCGAAATTTACGATTTTTATGGGTATTTTGGCATTTTGGCTATAAAGTTGGGTATTTTGTGAATTGAAGTTGTAAAATTGGGTATTTTTGTGATTTTCCCATGTAGTAATTGAGTTGAGTATTAGCTTTGCTTTAAATTTAATCTATATTTATTTATTATGTAATAATAAAAAGTTCTAATATCTTAAATTGATATTTTTGAGATTTAGACTTTTCTAATAGAATGACTTAATTAATTCTCATTATGGATGGAGCATAATATTTTTTCTAGGTAATATTTTAAAAAATTTGAGGAGATAATTACTAAAATTAATAAATGGCGTAGCTTAGGGAGGAAGACATTCATGCATCCTATTTTAATTTGATATTTACATTAACAATCGTTATTGTTAGTACAAAATAAGTGTTAGACTTAAAATAGGGCTCAAATTCTTTGTTGGGTCGGGCCTTCGAATGATTTGGGTATCAGATTTTGTACTAGAGCAAGAGAGGTGAGATGATTTCCTGCACAATTAAATGAAAACCGTTAGCCTTACCGTGGGGACAGACCCCACGATTAGACTCCGGTGTGAGAGTAAGTAAACATGTAGAGAGAGAAAGTGTGTGTATGTAGAGTGAAAAAATCATACTATTCATTGTGTCAGAGGGTCCCTTTTATAAGCGAGTGAAATATTAGGGTTTCCTAATATTTCGTTTGTTTCGTTAGTGGCCGGAGTGGGTTCCTTGTCGGGCAAGGTTCCGCAGTAATCGTGTGTACGGATGCGTGTGTTCTCCGCGGACAGAAGTAGCCTATAGTTAGGTCCGCGTCCGTTTTGCTGTGTCCGGGCCATTACCAATGCAGGATTGGGTTTAGTTTCGGCCCATGACTGCTAAGTTGGGCCCAGAAGCCCAAGTGGCAGTATGACCCAAGCCCGGAGGCTTGATATACCTACTATACGTCATTAAGTCCCCCCAGTCTAGTATGATATTGCCTGCGGACCATGTCCCGCATGCGGTGATTACTGCTAGACTTAAGGTTCATTGCTAATGATTTGCCGCCTTCCGTGGTCATGTGTCTTCTCCGCGAAGCTTCCTTATCAAGTTGGTGACATGGACCGATATTGTCCTTTTATCTTCTGGCTGATGTGACGTATTTACAGCTCTTTTAACTGTTTCGTAGGCGAACCCCAACCGTTGATCACGTGAGTGGGTTACACGTGTCATCATCTGGCTGTGGATAGATATAAATACACCGAGGGTATAAATACCCCCTCCTATTTTTACTGTTTCCTTTTCCACAACTTTACTTTCCACCATTGTTGATTTCTTCAAGCTTTTCATCTTTATCATACGTCCGCACCTCATTTTTTTCTTTTTTTAAGGTTCTTCGGACTTCAGGTTTGCATTTTTCCTCATTAAACCTCCTAAATGGCTAACTTTGCTGCTAAATATTCTATTATGACCCAAGAAATGGTAGATAGCTTTTGCGACAACTTTTATATTCCGGCTGAGGTTCATCCCACTGCCCCAGGGCGTTATTAAACCATTACCCAGTTTCCAGTCGGTAAAGTAGGTGTATATAGTAGGATCTTTGACGTTCGCGGCTATAGGATCCCGTTTACACATTTTTTTATGACCGTTCTCAAATACTTCCGTGGTCATATTTCTCAATTGTCGCCTTTTGGTGCTGCCTGGGAGTCTCATTTTGAAGTTCTGACGCGCGTACTTAACCTTTCACCGTCAGTGACCGTGTTCCGCGCCTTCTACACCCGTTCGTATAGCGATGGGTTGTTTTCTTTTGCTAAGCGTTCCACCTCGGCTCCATCTTGCTTTCCAAAACCTCCGGATTCTATTAAAAATTGGGCCGACCATTTTTTCTGGGTTGATTCTTGCGTATTCCCCATTTCCGTCCCTTTGTATACGGGAGGCGTCCTAGAAAAGGATTCGACGCCTAATCTTACTGCTCGTCAAGAGCAACCCGTTAAACTTCTTGAAAACCATAAGGCTCCTTTCCGCCGGTATCCGGAGTGCTTCTTATGTCTTGTGGGTTTAAGCCCGTATTATCCTTTTGACGAAAATTCTTATCCGGCTTTTGAGTATCCTAACGGATCGGGTGGGTGTTACTTCCTTTTGGTGGTGGTACTTTTACATTATGAAGCCTGGTCATTTAATGTTTATTTTGCAGAAATGGGCTTGTTAGGCTTTATCAAAACTGCTGACCCTCGAAAGGTCCAAGCGGTGGAGGTTCAGAAGGGAGACGACCAGGTGACGTTGTTGGAGAGTACCCGACATTGCTTTATGCCTCTGGTAATTCCCACCGCTGGGGGTAGTAGTTCTGTTGCGACTGTAGAGGTCTTTGCTCCGACTGAGGAAGGGCAGGAAGATGTTGCTCCGGAGGAGGCCTATCTAGAGTTGGCGGACCCGGATGAGGGTACTACTGCGGCGAGGCAAGGTGAGGAGGAGGTTGTTACGGAGCAGCCCAAGAAGGTTAAAAAGAAAAGATTGCTAAAACAGAGCGATGTTCTCCCTGCTAAAAAGTTGAGGGTAGATCACCCTACCCTCGTTTCCGGTACCGGTGGTAAAACTCTTGCCGGTCTGGAACAAATTAGGCTAGGAGGTTCTCGTTTGCCGGACCGGGAACAACTTGCCTTTCACTCCGTTGCCCCTTCTTCTCAGGAAAGCGAAGGTTTTTTGGATTCTTCTGCCCAAACGAACCTCCGGATCCATACTACTGTGGAGAGGTATATATACATATCCTTAAGTGCCAACTGAATTTCTGAACCTTTTCTTAACATTAATTTTTTGTTTATCTTTACAGCTCTAGTACTTTGGGTATTCCGGTAGATACTACTGCTGCCGCCATAACTTCCACCAGGGCTGCTGTGACTAATTTTGCAACGGATGTTAATCCGGACTTGGTCGGTCCTTCCTAGCCTGAGGGATCAGAGGGGTCTGATGACTCTTTTTATGAGCCTCCTACTTTGGACCCTTCCGAGGCGAAGCGTTGGTATGTCCCTAGGTGGAACATTACCAACGATTCACTGTTGGACGATGGTTTTTCTTGCCGCACCTTAGTGGACCGCGTTGCTCCCCCTGCCTTCTTCTCTGCTCTCTATACCATGGACTACGATTAACTGTATACGGAGTTTAACGTAGGGGCAGCGCGACAAGTGTGTCTTGGGGCGGAGGTGAGGTCCCGTGCGGAGCATGAACTAGAGCTTAAGGAAAAGCTCAGAGGTAAATATGCTGCACGTGGTAGGTTGCTGGAGGAGAAAGATTTAGAGATTCTCAGGTTGAAGTCCCAACTGGCGGAGGAGGCGAAAGCCGCGGAGGTTATCTGCCTCCGTGATCAAGTTTCTTCATTGTCCGGAGAGAAATCCGCTTTGACTGCGGAGGTGTCGGTGCTCAAGGTGACTGTCACTCAGAAGGATCATGACATCTCCTTGCTTAACTCTCGTGCCGCTTGCCTCACGTCCACCCTGGATGATGCTAAGGCGGACTGTGCCGAGGCCGGGGATAAGATTACTTCCCTGGCGTCTGAGCGAGATAGGCTCGCCTCTGAGGTATGTCCGTACCTTTTATTCCACATGTATTTTTGTGTTTTTTTTAAGTTTTCTTGTTTTTGTAGGTTTCTTCTCTACATGACGGTTTTCAGGATTTTAAGGAAAGAATGGAGATTCAGCAGGAAGAGCAGGTCCAGGAGCTGTTCAACCGTGTGGCCGAGCTTGAGGCGTACGCAATGGATGTCTACGGCCGTCCGGAGGGGGAATTTTATCCCGCCTACTTGACTACTTTGGCCGGAAAAAGGTGGCTTCTGACTCATGGGATACAACTTGCTTTCCTTAAATGTTTAAAATCTCCGGAGTATCAGGGCACTCTGGGTCACGCTTTGGGCCGGGCTGTTGACTTTGGCATGCAGGAAGGCTTAGAGGCCGGTTATGAGCATGGGACTGCCGGGAGAAATCTTTCTGTGGTTGATGCTTTCAACCCGGAGGCTGCCAAAGTAGGCTATATTGACGCGGTTAAGGCCCTTGCAGACGTAGACTTCCCCTTGGTGAATTTGTTGAAGTCCAAGAAGGATGTCGGGATGGATGAGGTCCTGGATTGCTTCCTACTGGATGGACCTCTTGCTGGCCTTCCGGAGGCTGCTTACTTACAGCCGTGCATTGAGCAACTCTCCATTCCTATTTATCATGAGGGTGATAAAACAGCTGTCGGGGAGACTTCCCTGTCCTTTGCTTTAATGAATGTCCATGCCCGTGCTGCGGGGGCCAAGAAGCATGCTGCGGCTCTCCGCCAACTGATGATGGAGATAGTCTCCGCTCCACTGTCTTCCCAGACTTGGGTGGGTGAGGCTAGTGCTTCCGTGGCCCCTCTTTCCGTAGAGTATTATGATGAAGAAGACACAGATGAAGCCCTGGGAAGCGTTGTTGCCATCCCCAAACTTGAGACTTGTCGCTTTTAGCTTTATGTTTTCTCTTTTTGTATGCCGTGGCCGTGTGTGGCTATTTTTATTTGCGGCTTGTATGTAATGTGAAAGTGTGCTTTTTTACCGTGACCGTATGTTGGCCTTTTTGTTGCGGTTTCTAGCTTATCATGTTAGCACGTACTTGGGCAGATGCTGGCGCGTCCGTCCCATAACACGGATATTTTTCGCAAATGTTGTTATATTGCTACCTTTTTATTGTTACTGTTGTACGTTCGTGATAGAAAGTCTTATGAATATTTTTGGGTTATTCTCCTGGTGCCAGGTTTGCAATACCTCTTACGCACCTGAGCTAATTTTGAGGTTACTCAACCTTCATTATACGGGATAATATAATTGTAGAGCGTGGCTCCTTGTGTGCGCGTCTTAACAATTGACATAACTTTGCAAAGCGAAAATAATTTTATGACTTAAAACTTGTGAGGGTAGCTAATCCTCACTTTTTCATTAAGATTCAAAAGACATTACAAAAGAAATAAAAATTGAAATATTGCCTTCCGGAGCATCATACGTGCCGGGCAGGTGCTTACATTTCATGTATATAACATTTTTTGAGATTACAGATGTTCCACGTTCGCGGAAGTTCATTTCCTTCAAGGTCTTTGAGCTTGTATGCTCCCTTTCCTAATGATTCCGTGACTTCATACGGTCCTTCCCATTTAGGTCCAAGTTTACCTCCGTCCTTGGCATGACTTGCATCATTGCTGCGGTAGACCATGTCCCCTGGTTTGAAGCTTGTGCCGCGAACTTTAGAGTTGTAGTATTGTTCCATTTGAGCCTTGATTTTCACCTCTTGTATTGCTGCTTGCTCTCTTTTTTCCTCTATGAGGTCCAAATTTATTTCCAAGGCTTTGTCATTCTTTATTAAGTCTACTTCCGCAATCCGGAGTGTTGGCATGCCTATTTTCGCTGGTATGACTGCTTCCGTGCCGTATGTTAGTGAAAATGGTGTCTCTCCATTGCTTGATTTGATCATGGTGCGGTGTGCCCATAGGACGTGTGAGAGTTCTCCTATCCAATCCTTGCTTCTTTCATCCAATCGAGCTTTGATTCCTTCTCCCAAACTTCTGTTTGCTCTTTCGACCAAGCCAGTTGTTTGTGGATGCTTCACAGAGGCGAAACACTGACGGATACATAGTTTTTCACACCAGTCTTTGAATGGGTTGTCACGAAACTGTTTTCCATTATCCGATACAATCTCCCCTGGTAGTCCGAATCTGCAGACAATGTTGTCCCATACGAATTTCTTCACTTGATTACCCGTGATAGTCGCAACGGGCTTTGCCTCAATCCATTTGGTAAAGTAGTCAATGGCTACAATCAAGAACTTGACTTTGCCTGGACCTTCCAGGAAGGGTCCGGCTATGTCGATCCCCCATTTGTAGAATGGCCATGGAGACGTAATGGGGGTTAAGTTATGTTGCGGATTTCTTGGAATGGGGCGATGGACTTGGCAATCATTGCATTCCCTTATTAGTTTCTGCGCATCTGTGTGCATTGTTGGACAGTAATATCCTGTCCGAATAGCCTTAGCGACCACGGATCTAGGACCGGAGTTCATGTTGCAGGATCCTTCGTTTATTTCTCTAAGAACGTAGTTTGCTTGAAGTGGTCCGACACACCGGAGCCATGGTCCCAAGAAAGATTTCTTGTATAAAGTTCCATTGATCACGACATACCTAGATACCTTGCGACGTACCGCCCTTGCTTTCTTTTTGTCTTTCGGAAGGATTTCCTTTGTGAGGTACTCGCGTATAGGTGTCATCCATGTGTGTCCTTCCTCCTCTACTATGGCGAGGACTTCCTTCTCATTTATAGACTTTTCATTTAGTTCCTTCACAAGTACTTGCTTGCTAAGATGTGCGAAGCCTGTAGATGCGATCTTGCTTAGGGCATCCGCCTTCTTGTTCTCGCTCCGCGGTACTTGCTTGATGGAAAATTCTTTGAAGTTACTTGTGAGTGTTTTTACCTTTTCCAAGTACTGAACCATACCTGACTCCTTTGCAAGGTAAGAGCCATTGACCTTGTTGGCTACAAGCCGTGAGTCTACATTTGCTTAAAGGTTTTTTACATCCATTTGTTCTGCGATTCGGAGACCGGCTATTAATGCTTCATACTCAGCTTCGTTGTTGGTGGGCTCAAACCTAAACCTCATGGCATATGTGAATTCAACCCCTTCCGGATTTGTTAGTATCAACCCGGCTCCAGAACCACCTATACAGGATGACCCATCTGTGAACAAAGTCTAAGGTTTCGGTAGTTCTTCTGGTTCTGCCATGAGTTCATCCGGGGATTCTTCCTCCGGTCGTTCCACGATAAAATCCGCCAATATTTATCCTTTGATAGATATCCTTGGCCTGTATTGGATGTCATATCCTTCTAGCCCAAATTTCCACTTTAGCATCCTTCCGGTGGTTTCTGAGTTTGACAGCAGTTGCTTTATCGGCTGATCTGTGATTACAACAATTATGTGTGCCTGGAAGTATCTTTTCAGCCGCCTGCTTGCGCTGAGCAAGGCTAACACCAGTTTTTCCATGGGGGTGTAGTTGATCTCCGGCCCTCATAGGGCACAGCTCACAAAGTACACTGGCATTTGTTTGCCCTCCCTTTCCTTGGCCGCGGCTAGGTACATGATTAGCTCCTCCCTTTCCTTTGGTGCGGTCAGCATTGGGAGATCCGCGATGAGTTTCTTCATCTCTCTAAAGGCTACTTCGGCTTTCTGAGTCCATTGGAAATCGCTCTTCTTTGTGCACTTCTTCAGGGTTTTGAAGAAAGGCAGTGATTTTTTAGCTGATTTTGACA
>BQNB010093035.1:0-26467 GCA_026074375.1 Tanacetum coccineum
GCAGTTTTTGTCTGTTTTTGGTCATTTAAGCTCGTTTTTAGAGGTAAAAGATATGTGTAATTAAGCACTTATCAACGATGGTGCGATTCTGTGTGAATCAATCTTGTTCCAGTATAAGAATTGACGGTTACTGATCATTTGACAAACAATCAAAACTCTCAAAGTGTTACAAAAGTCTTTCATAAGAAACACTTAGAATGTCTTTTCAAATCAATTTTCTCTTTATTACTAACTGTTTCATTACAGGATCATTTAAAGATGGAGATGGAGATGGAGATACCCAGTTCCAGTAATGTCCAGTTAATAACCGAACGCTCAGACACGACCTACACTTGTTATGAAGTTATGAAAGATCTCATAAAGGTGTCAAAGCTTCCGCAAACTCTGATGTCATGTATTTCTTCACAAGTGCACAAGATGGCGATCCATCACAAGATGATGTAAGATTATGTTTGGGCGATGATCTCAAGAAAGCTCAAGATCACAGTCAAAGACAAGCGTAAGATGAATCAAAAGATTACTATCCCAAATGTACAAGATATCAAATGTCTACGAGCTAAAGACTGAAGTGATTAAAGTTTGGTATTTTCAGGGGTGACCTCCCTTAGGGGGAGATTGTTAGATATTAGAAAAAGACTCGGTCACCCCATGTATTTTACTGTTTATTATAGCTCGTAGTTTAATAGTTAATAGTACATTTTTCGGTTTTAAGTCGGGTACGAATACCCGGTATATTGTAAGTACTATATATAGCCTCTTCCAACTTTGGAAGAGGTAAGCTAGTCATTATTTTACTTTCATAGAAAAACACTTTCTCTCTCTAGATATTCTCTCTCAAGTATTTCTCTCTCTAGAAACTAGCCAAATCCAAGAATCGACCCCGTGTTATGATATAGGATATACCACAACTCCAAACTTATAAATAAATCTGTGAAATATAAGTAGATCGCAACCTCTTGACAAAAATCCTCATCTACTATGAGATACATACCAAGTGATAGCAAATGTGAGCATTGAGCACCATAAGTTAGATCACATACCTTTGCTAGATTCGTCAAGTCTTCGTCACATCGTTTCTAAGCACGAACAAGTTATCTTTAAAGTGTAACGCCCACTTTAAGATATAATAAGAACACGTACCCAAGTAATTCTACTTCACCGTCAAATAAGTGATAAAAAATCTTCTTCATAACCAATTAATCTAATAATATGATCCTTTTAAACATTTAAGTAAATCTGAATCTGTTAGCTTCCCCTTAAACCAATCAGTAATAACCAACAGTAGAAAACATCTTCTATTGGCAGTATTAAACATACGAGCAGCACAAATCTTGGTTTATGTCCAACAGTAGTAACTGTTAACCCTAGCAGTATTAACTTCCTTTTGTGTGTGTTGTCTGAGATCCTCTATACATGTACTGTCCGATATCTATCAAAGCTGGCAGTACAAACTCATAGCCAATAGTACTAACATATAACTAACAGTATTAACTGCTAACTCTAGTAGTACAAACTGTTCAAGCATCAATATTAATGAATATTGTAGCAGTATTAACCAAATGGCCCAAGCAGTATTAAAAATATTCTAGCAGCACTAACTCTAATGGCAGTAGTAACAACACAACGAGCAGTAGTAAGTTTCCATTAGAGCAACATAAACCTAATTAACGTCAAAACAGTTCAAGTAACAGTAGTTTTGTATTAAACTTGGAAACTATGCAGCAGTATAACCAACAAAAAAAAAAAAAATGATAGCAGTTCTAATCCATATATTCATGCAGTCAGTTTTAATACTATGAAAACCATGGGCATAGCAGAAACGTATTCTTGAATCGAACAGCGGTTATGAATCATTCTTCACTGCAATCGCAAGTCATTAAAGCACGAACACCAAATAAATCATAGTCGTACCCCTCCTTTTTTTTTAAGTATAAATGACGCGCTTTTAAGTGTTTGAAGATAAAACCTATCTCACTTAAAAATCATCACCAAATCGCCAAAACATATATATTTGTCTATTGCGCTTATTTCATAAGAACATATACGCCAAAAACCTATGTAGATCATAGATTTCATTGTGCCACCGGGGCTTGATACTAGAAGTTGGTTGATCTCTCACTATGAATAAATCTTAGACTCCTGCTTGAGCTTGATGTAAGGTTTGTATCCTTGGTTAAATCCAAAAGTTTAAGAATGAATTTGAGTGAATGATATAAAAAAAAAAAAAAAAAAATAAAAAAAAAAAAAAAAATAAAAAACAAAAAAAAAAAAAAAGAGAGAAATCTATGGTTGGAAATCTAGTTTATACAACTAAAAGTATACTAATTGAAATCAGTAAAGTATGTTTGCACACAAGAATAGATTATAATCTAAAACATAAGCTTTCATTATATTAATACGATTCACTATAACTGAAGTGATTTAGGGTTTACAACCTTGAAGCTATGAATACTATGAAAGACTGATGTATTGAAAATTATAACCTAGGATCTCCTTTTATACACCAAGGAGTCCTTTACAAGATAAACTACAAATCTTCTTATAATCTTCTTATAGATATCAAAATGTCTTCTTAATTATATAAGAATCTACGTCTGGCGCTAATACATATTCTTCTTTAACACGTCTTTATAACTCTTCACACGTCTTTATCTTCATGCAATCTTCAAACTTTATCAGCAGTATTAATCTTCTTCACCAGTGTTAAGTTAGTACTAGCAGTGCTAAACTTTTACTTAGCTAGTATAACCAGAGTTAGTACTGTATAGTGTTATAATAGGAGCTGTAACTAAATCATTTTGGCTTGACAGTACAAAGTGTGAATACAGCTCAGTTTAGAAACTTGTAGTGAGCCCTTAATATTTGACGCTAATCTTCCTTCTCTGAACTTGTGATTACACTTCAAATCATCTCGAGTTTCATGAAAGTAAACCTTTTTGGCTCTATGAGGATTCTTTCACTATATACGTCAAGTTCTTTGAGGGTCTATCTTTCTACCTGAGTAGGATAGAGTTTCCTTATTTGCTCATTTGCCGCATCTTGAAGATGCATCCACTTGAAGTTTGTCTAAACCC
The DNA here is from genome assembly GCA_026074375.1 of Tanacetum coccineum. Lineage (NCBI taxonomy): Eukaryota > Viridiplantae > Streptophyta > Magnoliopsida > Asterales > Asteraceae > Tanacetum > Tanacetum coccineum. Next base: position 3,075 of record BQNB010093035.1, read on the forward strand.
AAAACTTACATTCATTAAGTGCTTTTGTACAGTAGATAATCTTTTTCAACTAGCATGAATAGTGTCATTTTCCTCTTATTTTCGCATTTGATGTGGTCCAATCTTCGCATTTCAATCGGATTATGCATATAGCTCTCTGACTGCTTCCATAGTGTATCTGTCATTATACTGGTTTAATAACATCTTTTTAGTTACAACCCATAATACCTTTCTCTTTATCAATTATAGGGCTCTGTTGACACTAAACTTATTTTAGCCCACAATCCTAAAAGCATCTCTAGGTCATTCTCTATACAAATCTCTTCAACTTGTTTTACAACAACTTGTATTGACCACCCATATGGTTTCCCCCCCCTAAACTCTTTATAATTCTCTAGTAACTTCTTGATTCTTCAGTGAAAACTTCCCAGTCTATAATTGGATATTTAACCTGTAGAGCTTCAATGTACACTTCTTCTACTTGAACTATCACTAATAGTTTCTTTAGCTCTTCTTCTGATACTTCTTTTTCTTTTCTTGCAGATTGTTCTTCAACTGACCCTGAAACTTCTCTAATCTTTTATCTTTTAGTAGGTGGTTTTTAAAAATCAAATCCAGATCTCTTCATCACTTCCTTTTCAATCTCAGAATCTTTAGGTACAAAAGATTGATTTTGATCCCATACTCTTTCAAATATAGGTCTAATATCTTCATAGCTTATTCCCTTAAAATAACTCTGCTTATATCCTCCTTGATTCTTCAAATACATGCACATGTTCTTCCTTACTTCAGCTTTAGAGAAAGATCTATTTTGTTATGCATGATATCTGAGCACAACAGGATCAATCCAATCAATATCATGAGCTTGAGTAGTTTCAGTCACACCTTCTTTCCTTATATCCAACTCCTTTTGCAACTCCAAGGCTTGTGCTAGATCATACTTCTCTTATTCTTGCCTTGCGCTTATCAATCTGTGCGGTAGGTGTAGCATTTGAGCTAATGTGTACTATTTTTGCATCCCTGGCAATCCTTTGTCTTTCTTCTTCATTAACCTGTTCTTGCAATCTAATAGCTACTTCATGGCTAAGTCTTTCTTTCTCTAGTTGCTTCTTTGTCTTCTTCTGAACAGATTCATCTTCTTTTAATAATAGTATTTTCCTTATCTTTTCTCTTTTCTACACTTTCGTTTTGATAGTACTCTTATTTTTTGCTAGTGACGTACTATAACCTTTCGATGGAATGGGAAGTACTAAGTACTGCTTCAGTAGTACTAACACCAGTAGTACTAACTGATATGTTAGCAGTGCTAATCTCTTTTTCACCCTTTTCACCATTACCGGGATCTTCTACTAGTTCAGTAGGCTCTATTTGGTCTAAAAGTATCTTAGTATCAGCTCTAGTCCTTGTCTATGAATTCAGCATCCTCTTGAATCCATGAGTTCCTTCATTCTTGTACCAATTGAAATAGAAGGATTTTGATCAATTCTCAGCAATTATCCTCCCCCTGTTTGTTAGTATCCTCTAAACTCTTCCTCATATCAGTGATAATCACTCTTGTCCTTTCTTCTAGATTGCTTTACTTTACCTTGTGCTCAATTTCTTGACCCTCAGATGAGACTTGCGTAGCTGACCAATTTGTTTATTTGTGTCAGCGTAATTCATTTTGAAAATCCTCACCTTCTTAGATCTAGGTTGTACAATAAGATCCGTCACATTTCATTTGTAGTGTCAATAAATGCCTTCATCACTGCCAAAGTGATATTTTTAACACCCTTGGTTGAGATGAATCATGAGGCATAGTAGCAGGTTCTTCTGCATCATGGATAGTTTGCATGAATGTAGGTGGTTGTTGAGATGTGGATAGATGTGTTTGGGGTGATAAGGATGGTGAAGATGTTATTCTAGAAGGTTGGACTTAGGTATGCATTGTGCATACTTGGAAAAATAGTGGAATGTCTACCACAGTATAACCCTTAGAAAACCCTTTCATGGTTGTTGAATTAGTTGTTGTGTTGGGGTAGGAGCAAAATTAAATTCTTTTGTGAGGGGAGATGGATGTCTTTTGTGGCATGTCTTGCAAAAAGATTTGTTATAAATCTTGGCAATACATCAAGAAACTTTGTGTTACGTGTCCAACTTTTTTCATCATGCCATCAAATTGTATTTTTGAAAAATTTATAAGTTTTGTTGTTGGCTAAGCATTATGATGGCAAGCTGGCTATGTTGCTACTAAACTGCTTCCCAAGCCGCCGTTCTTAGGTACTTAATCAATGAAGAAATGTTATGTATTACAAATCTTACTGAGGAGAAAAGTGAACCCTGGTTGGTGAAGGTCAATTTATCAGAATCAGAAGCATACCCCATAAGAGCAAGTTGCTCAAAAAATTTAGCATTAGGTAAAGTGGGAATACCATCTGAATTCTTTAGCTTGAGATTGCCTTCTTATTGTGTTTCAGTAACTGTCTTCGATTACTTCTATCTATGGTAGCAGTTATCTACCATTCTTCCATTCTCTGATTGTGTCTTGCCAGAAGCAGTTCCCAAAACTGTGACTGAGTGAGACATAGTGGTTGGATTATTTAGTGAAGGCAGACGTAATATGTTTGTAGTAGGAAAATCATATGACCTGATGAAACCCTTCACTTCCTTTTTTTGATTTCTGTAAGTAGGAAACTTGTTGTTATTTATCACAAAAGTCTAAATTCGCCATTTTGATGAAGAGTAGGTTAATAAAGGTTCTGGGATATGATCGTAAATGAGAGTAGGTTTATCTAGTAGAGGCAATTGAGATTAGAGAGAGTATTAAGTTCTAAAGAATCGTTTAAGCTCAAATTGTTTAGATCTTATATCTAGGATGAATAACAATAAGAATAAAATGCAGCGGAATAAGAACAAATCAATGTTTCTTAACAAGGTTTCAGATCATTAATCTTCATGAAATACATGACTACTACAAGCTTCAATTCTACCTTGATCATTGGTAGAACGTTGTTATCTAAAATTATAACACGAATCAGATATCCTTGAGGCTAAACCAACCAAACTTAGGCGTCTCCTTAGAGAACTTGATGCCTAGAACACACACACACACACTATTCTGGTGTTTACATCTTTGACACACACATAACTGTACGACCTGTTCTTTTATACTACTAGTGAATATTAGGTTTACCAAGTGGTTAAGAATTTAGGGAATAAACAAATCTTTCCTACACTTTTATATTTATCTTCTAGGAAATCCTTTTGTAATCTTTCATCTTTTGAAGAAATTCCTCTTTGCAATTTAAGTCTCATCTTTCATATGTTTTGTCTTATCAACTCAAATTAAAAAAAATTCCCAACAAATCTTTGCCCCTAGTTGATAATGACAAATGACAATATATGCATTGATCTTCTTCCCCTGAAGCTAATATATAAGAAAGAATAGAACTATACCACCAATGTAACATTTCTCATTTTCAGGTTATTTTCAACTTTAATAAATTCCATTATTTATTTTTAGAGTTTTACGCGTTCGCTTTTAATTATTATCTTATAGTTAAATCGGTAAACTTAAAAATAACGATCAATGTAAACGGACATTAAACATAATTAAAGTTTTACTATCAAGCAAACGTTTATATGATTATTAGGAGAATAATTATAACTTTTCATAATTTATTTTGTTGGTTACGTAAAAGCTTACGTTTCGCAATAAATTACCATTCGGTCGTTCCCCGGAAAGCACCTTTTACCTATCTACACTTAAAAACAAATTACCACATTTATGACCCAATACGTCAAAATTTAATCTATTTTTGCTTTCCTATTACTCTCTTAAAAACCGGACCTAACATGGTACAAATGAGAGATAAATCATTTAGAATCTCTATTAAGTCTTTCATTATAAATGTAATCCTTACAAAAATGTTGTACTTGGACCCATGTTTCTAGTATTGGATTGTCATTGTCCTTTACCCTTCACACCTGCATCTCCACTCATCCTAGGGAGGAGGAGAGCACTTACACAAATTGTACCCTTAACCCTACTTATTAACTAGGTTAGTTTAAGGTTAATCTTGGGTTAGTTTACTATATTGAAAGCAAGTAAATAGTTTATTTTCATTACACATATCTTCTACAAGAAAAAAGCAAAGCATAAATCCCTTTCCCCCCCTACTCTAACACACGGCCACAACTATAGTATTAGGGTTCATTTTAATTTTGCAACCAAGGTATTCCAAGCCATTCATGTATATCAATCTAAGTTTACCTAAGACCTACTCAAGGTGTTGGGAAAGACTTGGATGCGGGTTTAACAAGGAATTATCAAGAAAGAAAATAAAATATCAAAAAAAAAAAAAACTATTTACGGGTTTTCTTGATTACGGGTTTTGATTTTGAGGCTTGATTGGGGTTTACATCTTGTGTTCATCAATCCATACTTGATTCCTATAAGGGTCTATTTAATGTTTTCCAATACTCGTTTAATTTATTTTCTATTGTATACATATTTGTTTGCATTAGTTAATCACCACCTAGTTTTATTTTAAAGTTATATAAAGTATTGATGATTTCATATGGACAAAGGACCTATGGACATTTAGAGGACTTAATACATGTGTAAATATACGGTTAAAGAACTTGGTAAAATAATGGGCAAATGCCATAATATGACTACTTACTTTATCCCAACTTTTACTGTTGTTCCAGTCAACTCTATAAAGGTACACACAAAATGTATACATTCAATTTTTGACAAAATGATAACTTTCGGTTATTTTTCTAACGATCGTTATTTTATTTATTGATCGTTAGTCATTTTATATTACTATAATTTATTTTCTAGTTCAGACCGTCAAAACGACCTTATATCAACATTTTCACGACTCGGGTTCCTAAAAAGAGATTTTATGCGAATCAATGTTTCGACATACTTTTAGTTTTACGAGACCATGAATCTCAAACATGAATGACCAAAATGCACCTTACGGGATTTGCTGGAACTTATTATATTTTAATAAAAACGCAGAAATTTGACTTTCGGTTTTGACCGCTATCATGCGATTTTAAGACTAACAACCTCGTGGCAAAGTATAAATGTCATTTCCGAACACTTTCATGTTTCGCCGGAAGGCTTATAACGGACTCGACTGACTCAATGCGGACGTTTTCAAATTCTGCAAGCTTATTACTTTTTTTATACAACATATTTTTATACAAGTTTTTTGTCTACATGATTTTATCCACGGTTTTATACTACATCAAATTTTTTTAGACACGTTATTTTATAACATATTTTTATTACACATATTTTTATACAAGTTTTTTACAGACACATTTTTATACACACGTTTTTTTACACGTTTTTCTACATGCTTTTTATCCACGATGTTCTATACTCATAAAATTTTTATACAACGTTTTTACAGGACAACATTTTTATGCATTTTTTTTAAAACGTTGGATAAAATTGTGTGTAAAAAAGTGTATAAACATTATATGTGTTATATAAAATGTGTGTTATAATATACGTGTCTTAAAAATGTGTGTATAAACCTGTGGATAAAATCATGTGTAGAAAATCGTGTATAAAAATTGGTGTATAAACAGTGTAATAAGCTTGCAGAAATTTGAAAACGTCGATTTGAGTACTGTCGAGTCCGTTTTAGCCTTCCGGCGAACATGAAAAGTTGTTCGGATTGACATTTTACTTTGCCACGAGGTTTTGTTAGTCTTAAATCGCATGTGATAGGCGGTTGTCAAACCGAAAAGTCACAATTTCTGCGTTTTATTAAATATTATAATAAGTTCCCAGCAGAATCCCAGTAAGGAATTTTGGTCATTTTCTGTTGTGATCAGGTCTCGGTTAAAACTAAAAAATAGTTGTCGAAACTTTTGTTTCGCATAAAAGCTCTTTAGAAACCCGAGTCGTGAAAATGTGATATAAGAGGGTCGTTTTGGCACGGGTCAGATCTAGAAAATAAAATATAGTATATAAAGGACTAACGTTGCCAATATTATAAATAACAATCGTTAGAAATATAACCGAAAAGTTATTCATTTTGTTAAAAATTTGATTGTTATACATGTTTTGTGTGTACTTTATAGAGTTGACTAGGAACTGCAAGTAAATTGGGGATAAGTATGTTAGTCATTTATGGACTTTTGTCCCTAAAATCATTAGTGCAGGTTCTTAATAAAATAATTTACAAACTAGTTATTTTAATTGAAAACCCTAATTTGTATTTAATTACCTACTGTTGGGAGTTCGAAATATAATCTTATGTTTTATATTTTATAAAAATAGTGCTAATTACAAGGATCGTGAGCATGTAAGGAACTCGAAAAACGGAATTATAACGAACAAATTACGACATTTACAAGTTATATACTATTAACTTTATAAAAATAATTATATAAGCTGTGATAAACAGTAAAAGTTACTGTTAATCTAGGGTATAAATTGTATAATATAATATTTTGATAATTTTCCTTAATTAGAAACCCACGGTATAACAGAACTCGAAAAACGTGAAGTATAACAGAACTAGTACGTAGTTTACATGATATATATAAATTACTCTTTTTAAAAACAATTTTTATAAGCTGTTATCATATAGTATAAGCTACACTTGAATATCAACAAAATACTTTGTCTTTATTAACTCTGCCTTGTTCATATCACTCAGTGGTTTAAGTCTTATAAATATAATATTTTGATAAATTTTCTTAATACTAATCCAAGGACATAAGGATCTCGAGAAACGGAACTATAACGAACGAATTATGATTTAATCAAGTTACAAATAATTAGTTTTATAAAAATAATTTATATAAATGTGTACATGAACAGTAAAAGTTAATGTCATCAGTCGGGTTTATACTTTATTAATATGATTTTTGATAAATCATTTTATTACGAGGACGTGGACACTTAAGAAATCGTGATGAAACTGAGTCGGAAACGATAAAGGATATGAAGTTTTAAAACTCGCGCGCATTACTTTTATTTTTATACAATCTTTTATAAAACAATTAATTTAATAATAAAATATCATTATTAAATCATACATTTTTACAAACGATGCGTTTGTAAACAAAAATAATATTTTCTTACGGATACAAGTACACATGCTTTAATTTAACAAAGTACGAGTTAATTATTGTTTTAACTTTTAAATAATTAATAAAAAACAATTTGGTTGGTGGTGAGCTATGCAACATGTGATGGTTTTATTTATATGAAATACATTTACTCATACAGCTATAATTTAATTAGGTTGCCATCAAAATTGCCGAGGCCGATTCACTATACTTGATTTTGATATCAATCATTCACTTTACGGTGAGTTCCATAGCCCGCTTCTTTTATACACTATATTGTTTTACAACTTGGGGTGAGAAACATGCATTGTTTACATTTTGGACGAAGTACTTTCTTTTTACAACATCATTCACGAGTTGGCCCTAAGTAGCTAAACCCACTATTGCCCACACCTCATGTAAACTGTCAATTGCCTAGTTAGCCGAGCGCGAATGTTGTGAAAGATCTATTGGATTGACCTCCCCCCAGTTCGGGTGAGTAGCGATCATCTGTTTCCGGAGGTACCGAAAACAACGAACGTTATACATGTCGGAAACAATTTGGATGTTGCGGGTTGAACATGTATTCATGGGCTCATTTAGTGCATTAAATTGTTACATTATACATATTATGTCCGAGCTTCGGTGTCATGACTTAGTGCACTCGTAATTACTTTTGAGTTGTTGTATGTGTTACATGTCTTACATGGAAATCTTGTGGATTTCCTACTATCCCCATTTATACATTTTTACTAAAAACCTTTGTGAATTCACCAACTTTATGTTTGACGTTGTAAAGCATGTTTTTTTAGCAGGTCAATAAGGTACGAGAAATCAAGGAGGATACATTGGGCGGTCATCATTTTGGAGTTCATTGACTATAAGATTTCGGACTGCATGTACATTATGGGTATATTTGTTATGTCTTTTTAAAAATTCTTTACTTTTCCTGGATGAATCTTTTTAATCTTCGGCTATTGTAACAAACAAGTCTATTTAATCCAATGTATCAATTTTAAACGTCTCATATAGAGGTCGTCTCATATCTTCGTGCTATTGATCTATGAAAGTAACATTCCCCACCCTTATTCCGCTGGACCCATTTTGGGGGTGTTACAACAAGGATCTGGTATAGGTGCACATCTTCTTTGGTAATCTTCTTTCCCTTTTGTTTAACTCAAATAAGGGACTTAAGTATGAACTTTGATTTCGACAACCACAAACCATATCACACTTTAACCAACTTCTAACACTCAAAATTACCTTCCATGACACGCCTTAAGATAAATGAACTTGAGCAGTAGAAACTTAAACTAGCACTAGTAACAATGACTTACAGTAGTAAAAACCTTCACCTTATGTAGTACATATAAATGGTTAAACATTTTAACATTAAGCTTCCCCTGAAACCCATATGTTAACCATTTCTTGAATCTTCAATTCTGTAGGCTCCATGTAATGATTACTGATGAAGAAAACTAAGTATAACGAACTTGATGCTGAAGTAGAATAACCCAAACTTGTGTCTTGTACTATCCACGTGACTCCAAACTTATAAATAAATATGTGAAATATAAGTAGATCGCAACCTCTTGACAAAAATCCTCATCTACTATGAGATACATACCAAGTGATAGCAAATGTGAGCATTGAGCACCATAAGTTAGATCACATACCTTTGCTAGATTCGTCAAGTCTTTGTCACATCGTTTCTAAGCACAAACAAGTTATCTTTAAAGTGTAACGGCCACTTTAAGATATAATAAGAACACGTACCTAAGTAATTCTACTTCACCGTTAAATAAGTGATAAACAATCTTCTTCGTAACTAATTAATCTAATAATATGAGCCTTTTAAACATTTAAGTAAATCTGAATCTGTTAGCTTCCCCTTAAACCAGTCTTCAGTAATTATATCCAACAGTTACGATAACATCTTTATGGCCAGTATTACATCATACGGGGAGCAGCACAAATCTTGGTTTATGTCCAACAGTATTAACTGTTAACCCTAGCAGTATTAACTTCCTTTTGTGTGTGTTGTCTGAGATCCTCTATACATGTACTGTCCGATATCTATCAAAGCTGGCAGTACAAACTCATAGCCAACAGTACTAACATATAACTAACAGTATTAACTGCTAACTCTAGCAGTACAAACTGTTCAAGCATCAATATTAATGAATATTGTAGCAGTATTAACCAAATGGCCCAAGCAGTATTAAAAATATTCTAGCAGCACTAACTCTAATGGCAGTAGTAACAACACAACGAGCAGTAGTAAGTTTCCATTAGAGCAGCATAAACCTAATTAACGTCAACAGTAGTAACAGTAGTATTAACTTGAAACTATGAGCAGTATTAACCAAATGATAGCAGTACTAACTCATATATTCAAGCAGTATTAATACATGAACCATGGCAGCAGAAACGTACTTCTTGATCGAACAGCGGTATGAATCATTCTTCACAGCAATCGCAAGTCATAAAGCACGAACACCAAATAATCATAGTCGTCTTTTTTTTAAGTATAAAGACGACGCTTTAAAGTGTCGAAAAAACCCTAACTTCACTAAAATCACACCAAATCGCCAAAACAGATTTGTCTCTTCTTTTTCATCAAGAACATAATACCAAAAACCTTGTAGATCCTAGATATCATGAGCCACCGGGCTCTGATACTAATTGTTGATCCCAATGAATAGATCTTTAACTCCTTAGCTTGATGTAAGGTTTAGTATCCTTGGATAAATCCAAAAGTACTAAGAATGAAACTTTGAGTGAATGATATAAACTATGTGGAATCTAGTTTATACCACTAAGAAGTATACTCAATGAAACAGTAAAGTATGTTTGACACACAGAAAGATATAATCAAAACAATAAGCTTTAATATATTAATATGATCACTCTAATGAAGTGATAGGGTTTACAACCTTGAAGCTATTAATTCTATGAAAGACTGATGATTGAAAAATATAACCTAGGATCTCCTTTTATACACCAAGGAGTCCTTTACAAGATAACTACAAATCTTCTAAACTTCTATAAGATATCAAAATATCTTCTAATTATATAAGATATACACTAATACATATCTTTTAACACGTCTTTATAACTCTTCACACGTCTTTATCTTCATGCAATCTTCAAACTTTATCAGCAGTATTAATCTTCTTCACCAGTGTTAAGTTAGTACTAGCACTGCTAACTTTTACTCTAGCAGTACTAACCAGTTAGTACTGTTAGTTATAATCTGAGCAGTATAAACATTTTGGCTTGACAGTACAAAGTTGAATCAGCAGTATAAACTTGTAGAAGCCCTTAATTCCTAATAATCCTCCTCTAAACTTGTGATTTACCTTCAAATCATCAAGTTTCATGAATTAAACCTTTTGGCTCTAAGAGGATTCTTTCAAATACTTCAAGTTCTTGATCTTTCTACCTGATAGAAGAGTTTCCTTAAAAGCTCATTTGCCATCTCTGAAGATTCATCCACTTGAAGTTTGTTAACCAACATTACATTCATAAGTGCTCTTGTCAGTGGATAATCTTTTTCAACTAGCATGAATATGTCATGTCCTCTTATCATACAATCTTCATTTCAAAGGATTATGCATATATCTCTGATGCTTCCATAGTGTATCATCATTATCTGGTTTAAATAACATCTTTAGTTCAACCCATAATACCTTCTCTTTATCAATTGTAGGCTCTGTTGAACTAAACTTCTTCTTAGCCAAATCCTAAAGCATCTCTAGGTCATCTCTATCAAATCTCTTCAACATGTATTCAAAAACTTGATAGACCACCATATGGTTTCCAACTCTTATAATTCTCTAGTAACTTCTTGATTCTTCAGTGAAAACTTCCCAGTCTATAATTGGATATTTAACCTGTAGAGCTTCAATGTATACTTCTTCTACTTGAACTATCACTAACAGTTTCTTTAGCTCTTCTTCTGATACTTCTTTTTCTTTTCTTGCAGATTGTTCTTCAACTGACCCTGAAACTTCTCTAATCTTTTATCTTTTAGTAGGTGGCTTTTAAAAATCAAATCCAGATCTCTTCATCAATTCCTTTTCAATCTCAAAATCCTTAGGTACAAAATATTGATTTTGATCCCATACTCTTTCAAATATAGGTATAATATCTTCATAGATCATTCCCTTGAAATGACTCTGCTTGTATCCTCCCTGATTCTTCAAATACATGCACATGTTCTTCCTTATTTCAGCTTTAGAGAAAGATCTATTTTGTTATGCATGATATTTGAGCACAGCAGGATCACTCCAATCAATATCATGAACTTAAGTAGTTTCAGCCACACCTTCTTTCCTTTTATCCAACTCCTTTTGCAATTCCAAGGCTTGTGCTAGATCATACTTCTCTTGTTCTTGCCTTGCTATATCAATCTCTTCTTGTAATTGTTTAGCTATTTTTGCATCCCTGGCAATCCTTTGTCTTTCTTCTTCATTAACCTGTTCTTGCAATCTAATAGCTACTTCATGGCTAAGTCTTTCTTTCTCTAGTTGCTTCTTTGTCTTCTTCTGAACAGATTCATCTTCTTTCATAATAGCTTTTCCTTTATCTTTTCTCTTTTCTACACTCCTTCTGATGTACACTAAATTTTCTGCAGTAGTACTAACTTCAGGAATGACAGTACTAAGTACTGCTTCAGTAGTACTAACACCAGCAGTACTAACTGATATGTTAGCAGTGCTAATCTCTTTTTCACCCTTTTCACCATTACCGGGATCTTCTACTAGTTCAGTAGGCTCTTTTTGGTCTAAAAGTATCTTAGTATCAGCACTAGTCCTTGTCTGAATCTCAGCATCCTCTTGAATCCATGAAGTTCCTTCATCTTGTACCAATGAAATAGAAGGATTTTGATCAATCTCAGCAATTATCCTCCCCTGTTTGTAAGAATCCTCTAAATCTTCCTCATTATCAGAGATAATCACTCTTGTCCTTCTTCTAGATTTGCTTACCTTTACCTTGTGCTCCAATTTCTTGACCCTCAGAATGAGCTTAGCGTAAGCAGCACCATATGTCAATTTTGTCAGCTGTAATTCATTTTGAAAATCCTCCACCTTCTTAGATAATGTTGTACAAAGAACCGTCAATTCATTGAGTGTCAAACTGCCATCATCACTGCCAAGTGATTAAACCCTTGGTTGAGATGAATCATGAGGCATAGTAGCAGGTTCTTCTGCATCATGGATAGTTTGCATGAATGTAGGTGGTTGTTGAGATGTGGATAGATGTGTTTGGGGTGATAAGGATGGTGAAGATGTTATTCTAGAAGGAGATGACTTAGGTGCAATGAGCATACTTGGAAATAGTGGAATGTCTACCACAGTATAACCCTTAGAAACCCTTCTCATGTTGTTGAATAGTTTTTGTGTGAGGGTAGGAGCAACATAAATTCTTTTGTGAGGGAGAAGGTGTCTTTTGTGCATGTTCAAAAAGATTTGTATAAATCTTGGATACATCAAGAACTTAGTGTTACTGTCCAACTTTTTCATCATGCCATCAAATATCATTTTTGAAAAATTAAAAGTTTTGTTGGTGGCTAAGCATATGATGGCAGTGGCTATGTTGCTACTAAACTGCTCCCAAGCAGCCGTCTTAGGACTTAAGCAATGAAGAATAGTATGTATTAAGAATCTCTACTGAGGAGAAAAGTGACCCTTTTGGAAGGTCAATTTATCAGAATCAGAAGCATACCCCATAAGAGCAAGTTGCTCAAAAAATTTAGCATTAGGTAAAGTGGGAATACCATCTGAATCTTCTAGCTTGAGATGCCTTCTTATTGATGCTTCAGTAACAGTCTTGATTCTTCCATCAATGGTAGTAGTTATCTCCATCTCTTCATTCTCTGATGTGCTTGCAGAAGCAGTTTCCTAAAACTGATGAATGAGTGAGACATAGATGGTTGGATTTTCAGTGAGGGCATACTTAATATGACTTGTAGTGACAAAATCAATGATCTGATGAAACCCTTCACTTCCTTTTGATTTCTATAAGTAGGCAACCATGTTGTGTTTATCGCAAAAGTCTAAATTCGCCATTTTGATGAAGAGAAGGTTAATAAAGGTTCTGGGATATGATCGTAAATGAGAGTATGTTTATCTAGTAGAGGTAATTGAGATAAGAGAGAGTATTAAGTCTAAAAATCGTTTAAGCTCAGATTGTTTAGATCTATATCTAGGATGAATAACAATAAGAATAAAATGCAGCGGAATAAGAACAAATCAATGTTTCTCTAACAAGGTTTCATCATTATCTTCTATGATACATGACTACTACAAGCCTCAATTCTACCTTGATCAATGGTAGAACGTGTTATCTAAACTATAACAAGGAATCAGATATCCTTGAGGCTAAACCAACCAAACTTAGGCGTCTCCTTAGAGAACTTGATGCCTAGAACACACACACACACACTTTTCTGGTGTTTACATCTTTGACACACACATAACTATACGACCTGTATCTCTTTATATACTAGAGATATTAGGTTTACAAAGGATAAGTATTAGGGAATAAACAAATCTTCCTAACTTTTATAATTATCTTCTAGGAAATCTTTTGTAATCTTTCATCTTTTGAAGAATTCCTCCTTTGCCATTTAAGTCCTTCATCTTTCATATGTTTTGTCTTATCAACTCAAATAAAATTCCCAACAATCTTGCCCTAGTTGATAATGACAAAACCAAAATAAGCATGATCTTCTTCCCCTGAAGCTAATATATAAGAAAGAATAGAACTATACCACCAATGTAACATTTCTCATTTTCAGGTTATTTTCAACTTTAATAAATTCCATTATTTATTTTTAGAGTTTTACGCGTTCGCTTTTAATTATTATCTTATAGTTAAATCGCGTAAACTAAAAATCAACGTTCAATGTAAACGGACATCAAACAAATTAAAGTTTACATCAAGCAAGTGTTATATGATTATTAGGAGTATAATTTATAACTTTTCATAATTTATTTTTGTTGGTTACGTAAAACGCTTACGTTTCGCAATAAATTACATTCGGTCGTACCCGGAAGCACCTTTACCCATCTACACTCAAACAAATACCCACATTTATACCCAATACATAAAATTTTATCAACTTATCAATTAAATAAACCTATGGCCGGTTGTGTATGTTTATACACTTAACATTCAAATTAAATCCAAGTGAAATACATCTTAACCCAACAAGTACCTTACACAAGCACAACTTACTAAACATTGGCTTGTCAATGTCCTCCCCTCTCCTCACATATGGCGTCTCTCTCCTCCTAGGGAGGAGGAGAGCACTTACACAATTGTACCTTAACCCTACTTCTTAACTAGAGTTAGTTTAAGGTTAATCCATGGGTTAGTTACTATATAAAGCAAGTAACTAGTTTATTTTCATACACATATCTTCTACAAGAAAAATTAAAGCAAGAACTCCCTCTATTTGAGCCCTAAACCCACGGCACAACTATAACTTTTAGGGTTTCATTTTTATTTTGCAACCAAGGTATTCCAAGCATTCAAGTGTTCAATCTAAGGTTACCTAAGACTACTCAAGGTGTTGGGAAGCTTGGATTCGGGTTTAACAAGGAATTATCAAGAAAACATATTTAGGGTTTTCTTGATTAGGGTTTTGATTTTGAAGGCTTGATTGGGGTTTACATCTTGTGTTCATCATCCTACTTGACTTCTATAAGGTCTATTTAAAGTTTTCAATACTCGTTTATTTATTTTCTATTGTATACATATTTGTTGCATTAGTTAATCACCACCTAGTTTTATTTTTAAGTTATTTAAAGTATTTGATGATTTCATATGGACAAAGGACATGGACATTTAGAGGACTAAATACATGTGGAATATACGGTATAATACTTGGTGAATTTATGGTGCAAAGTCTTTAAGTAAAAATAATTACAAACTAATTTAATTAAAAACCCTAATTTTATTTAAATACCTACTGTTGGATTCGAACATTAAGACCCTATGTTTTATATTTTATAAAAATAGTGCTCTTTACAGTTGTTGTCGAGCAGTATAAACATATACTTGGCAGTAGTAATTTCTACTTGAACCAAAACAGCATTAACTTATTCGTTGAATTCTTTATAGCAGTATTTAAAATCAACGAGCAAGCTTGGACTAATATAACCAGATTTTCGAACAGTAGGAATAATAAACCTGGCTGTATTAACTAGCTTAAACAAGCAGTACTAACACCTTTTATCATTCGCCAATCCTTCCTGTTGCATATTTAAATTGTCTGCTGCTGCTGCTCCTTTATGATAATCATAACCTCCATGAATAAGAATCACATCCTGCTGCTTCTACCCCTTTCCAAGAACTAAACACAACCTGCTGATTTCCTGTTATAGCTCGAACACCATCTACTACGTTTCACACCTTTTCTGCTGATGTTTTTCCTCTCTAAGAATCGAACACAGCGAGCACAGCAGCAGTAATGATCTCTTGACTTCAAACAAAAATAATCATAGTCGTCTTTTTTTAAGTATAAGGACGACGCTTTAGTGTCGCAAAAAAATCCTTACTTCACACAAGAATCACCAATACATCAAACAGGATTCGATTACTTCTTTTTCATCCAAGAACAACTGACTTCAAAATCCTTTAGACTCCTAGTCAGAGAGCATCGAGGCTCGATACCAATTGGTGAAGATTAACAGTATCGTTGTAAGCTCAGGATTGTTTTAGATTATGTCTAGGATAATTAACAATGATAATAACATGCCGCGAATAAGAACAAATCAATGTTATTCTAAAAGGTTCATCACTATCTTTATTACATGACTACTACATAGCCCCATGCTACCTTGGATCAAATGGTTAGAACGTGTGTATCTAAACTAGAACAAGGAATCAATGATCTTTGAGGCTAATAACACACAAATTCTAGGGCGTCCACTTAGAGACTTGACGGGGCATAGAAAACAACACTCTTTTATGGTGTTTACATATTTGACACACAAAACACTATAGATCCTATATCTCTTTATATATATAGAATATGTAGGTGTTACAAAGGATAAGTATTAGGAAAACCCCTCAACCCCAAATAAATCTTCATAACTTTTTACCAATTATCTTCTAGGAAATCTTCTGTAATCTTCTATCTTTTGAAGAATTCCTCCTTTGTCTTTTAAGTCCTTCATCTTTCATATGTTTTGTCTTATCAACTCAAATATAATTCCCAACAATTTCCCTAGTTGATAATGACAAAACTAATATAAGCACAAACTTCCCCTGAAGCTAATATATATATGAAAGAATAAGGATCTATGCAATTCCACCAAGGATCTGTAAGTTGCACATCTTCTTTGTAAATCTTCTTCCCCTTTTTGTCATAATCAAATAGAGGACTAAAGTAAGATAACTTTGATTTGACCACCACGACCACTATACACTTCTATCCAGCCTTCAAACAACTCAAATTACCCTCCATGAATGCGCCTTAAGATTAAATTGAACTTGAGCAGTAGATACTTAAACTAGCAGTAGTAATATAACTAGCAGTAGTAAATACATTTCACCTCGATGTTGCTGTAAATGGTTAAACATTTTAACAATAAGCTTCCCCTGAAACCCATATGTTAACCATTTCTTGAATGTAGGCTTATTAAATGATCTCTGATGAAGATAACTAAGAATAACGAACTTGATGCTGAAGTAGAACAACCCAAACTTATGTCTTTATTCTTGAAACTATCCACATGACGTTCAAACTTATAAATAATATCCTGTAAAATTAAGTAATGCAATTCTCTTGACAAAATCTCATTTTTATGAGGGTCACTAGTACATTAGTGATAGTAATGTGAGCAAAAACTGAGTCCATAAAAAAAATAATCACACACCTTTTCTTGATTCTGACAAGTCTTCGTCACATCGTTTCTAAGCACGAACAAGTTATCTTCAAAGTGCATCACCCACTTTAAGATATGATAAGAACACGAACCTGTGAAACTCCACTTCAACTTCAAATAAGTGATAATTAATCATCTTCGTAACCAATTATACCAATAAATATGAGCCTTTAAACTTTTAAGAATTCTTGACCCTCAGAATGAGCTTAGTGTAAGCAGCACCATATGTCAATTTTGTCAGCTGTAATTCATTTTGAAAATCCTCCACCTTCTTGGATAATGTTGTACAAAGAACCGTCAATTCATTGAGTGTCAAACTGCCCTCATTACTGCCAAGTGATTAAACCCTTGGTTGAGATGAATCATGAGGCATAGTAGCAGGTTCTTCTGCATCATGGATAGTTTGCATAAATGTAGGTGGTTGTTGAGATGTGGATAGATGTGTTTGGGGTGATAAGGATGGTGAAGATGTTATTCTAGAAGGAGATGACTTAGGTGCAGTGAGCATAGTTGGAAATAGTAGAATGTCTACCACAGTATAACCCTTGGAAACCCTTCTCATGTTGCTGAATAGTTTTTGTGTTAGGGTAAGAGCAACATAAGTTCTTTTGTGAGGGAGAAGGTGTCTTTTGTGCATGTTCAAAAAGATTTGTATAAATCTTGGATACATCAAGAACTTAGTGTTACTGTCCAACTTTTTCATCATGCCATCAAATATCATTTTTGAAAAATTAAAATTTCTGTTAGTGGCTAAGCATATGATGGCAGTGGCTATGTTGCTACTAAACTGCTCCCAAGCAGCCGTCTTAGGACTTAATCAATGAAGAATAGTATGTATTAAGAATCTCTACCAAGGAGAAAAGTGACCCTTTTGGAAGGTTAATTTATCAAAATCAGAAGCATACCCTATAAAAGCAAGTTGCTCAAAAGATTTAGCATTAGGTAAAGTGGGAATACCATCTGAATCTTCTAGATTAAGATGCCTTCTTATTGATGCTTCAGTAATAGTCTTGATTCTTCTATCAATGGTAGCAGTTATCTGCTTCTCTCCATTCTCTGATGTGCTTGCAGAAGCAGTTTCCCAAAACTGATGAATGAGTGAGACATAGATGGTTGGATTTTTAGTGAAGGCATACTTAATATGAATTGTAGTGAGAAAATCAATGATCTGATGAAACCCTTCACTTCCTCTTGATTTCTATAAGTAGGCAACCATGTTGTATTTATCGCAAAAGTCTAAATTCGCCATTTTGATAAAAAGAAGGTTAATAAAGGTTCTGGGATATGATTGTGAATGAGAGTAGGTTTATCTGGTAGAGGCAATTGAGATTAGAGAGAGTATTAAGTCTAAAAATCATTTAAGCTCAGATTGTTTAGATCTATATCTAGGATGAATAACAATGATAATAAAATGCAGCGGAATAAGAACAAATCAATGTTACTCTAACAAGGTTTCATCATTATCTTATATGATATATGACTACTACAAGCCTCAATTCTACCTTGATCAATGGTAGAACGTGTTATCTAAACTATAATAAAGAATCAGAGATCTTTAAGGCTAAACCAACCAAACCTAGGCGTCTCTTTAGAAAACTTGATGCCTAGAACACACACATACTTTTCTGGTGTTTACATCTTTGACACACACAAAACTATACGACCTGTATCTCTTTATATACTAGAGATATTAGGTTTACAAAGGATAAGTATTAGGAAATAAACAAATCTTCCTAACTTTTATAATTATCTTCTAGGAAATCTTTTGTAATCTTTCATCTTTTGAAGAATTCCTCCTTTGCCTTTTAAGTCCTTCATCTTTCATATGTTTTGTCTTATCAACTCAAATATAATTCCCAACACATACCATCCTTAACCATTTCAGGACTCCCATCACTTGAACTTCCCGACACTGAACCTGGAATAGTAGTTCGTTAGGTATGACATTAATACACGATACTGTCCTTGTATCATCAACCGTGGGTATACCAACAACATGGCCTTTAAGATCAATTGTTACATTATTTGTCGCACTCGAACCAGGTTCATCTTGTTTATCACGTGGTGTATTACCTAAGTCAATTGGTGCTTCATTCAAAAGCTTAACAGTAGCATCCCCTACGTTATTATGTTTCCCATAATTTGCTCCCAATATGTTTGTAACTGTATGAAGGCTGGAAGTGCCATTCTTTACCTCATCCACATGGTCATTTCCCTCGCCTAAAGCTTTAGCAAAGCATGTTGTTTCTCCTTCACACCTCTCCCTCTCCCATTTGGGCTCAAGAAGCCTTTTTTAATACTTAGTAACAGCGAACCATAATTGGAATCAAAACTTCTTGAGTATTCCAACCATTAATTCAAACCAGCACACCAGAATAAACCCTAACCGCGATTAGAGTTATACCAACATAATATAACCGATATGACCGTTGGTTAAGAGTTTTAGATCAATATCATTCACAAAAACAAAGTATAATAGATGATCAGAGTATCAGCAAAAATTACAAATATCAAAATTGATTTTTAAACAAACCCTAAAACAAGAAAAACCCTAATCGGCCAAAAAACTAAAGTGGTCAGTGTAGATTCGTAATATGGATGCTAAAATTGGTAGGATAAGGATCTTAGAATATCATGTATGATGATTTGTGATGAGAATAATGATGGTACGATTGGTTGTATTTTCTCCAAAAAAATCGCCACATGAGAGATAAGGGAGTTTTTTTATTTGTTTAAATTGTCTAAACAGCTTTAGGTATACTTACTATAAACTGTTTAAACATACATCATATTACATTGAGGGTGATTTAACTTAGTTATCTTAAGGTGTAATCATTCAAAAGGAAAAAACAAGTGGTATCAAAGCAGTTTGATTTGTAAAATTTCTTTAGAACTGCTTAAAATGTTTTTAAATCAAGATCTTACCATGGAAACATTTGATATATCTCAACTTCTAGACTCAAAGGGCAGTGGCTATGTGACTGATGATCCTAAACTAGAAGCTCATAAATTTATCGAATGTAAGAAAATGTTCATATTTCATATTGCTGATATGAAACCATACATCATTAAGTGTCTTAATGAAAGTTCATACGTTCACAAAATAGAAGTTAAACTTTACAAACCAGAAGTTTAACGGTCAAATGATGAAATAAATGTGGTGAGTCAAGATCAACGCCTCAAAAGTATTGTCATATCATGTCTACCAGATGATCTGATAGATTCAGTCATAGGTTGTCCTACTTCTAAAAAGGCATGGGAAGAATTGGTTCTAAAGTAAAAGAAAATAAGGTCATGGACCTAAAACTTGTATACAACACCTTCATACACATTGAAGATGAAACAGTGTCGTGAACATTCAGCGGATACATATATCTCATGAATGAACTGTTGAATGATTGTGCCAACCTTTCTAATCATGAAATCAATGCTCGTTTTGTCAACGACCTTCCAAAGAAGTGGCTAAGCTCTAACCAAAGATTTTAACCATGTTAGAGACCTTGACTTATGATGTGTCGTTGTGTAGGTGTTATTTTATGTATCAAGTTTTACTATTTATTTTATGCCGACTATACCTAAAAACAACACTTTAACGGGCAGTGTACCCGGTCAATTATAGTTTCGTTGGTAAGTAGGGTGTCGATCACTAAGAGCGAGAGCGTTAATTCCTAATTTTATTAGTATTTTAGTTATCTATGTTAAACCTAAAACTAATGCAAAAGAGGGGTTTCAGCCTGAGAGACTGGCACGATTTTGTGTATCTAACCTATGGTTTTAATGACAAGTAAAAGAAATAAAACACGACACAAAAACAAACAAACATAGTAGAAGCGGTCGAGAACATAATGTAAGGAAAATATCAACCATGAATAATCTGATAAAACGCAGGTTTGTTTATTTAGTGCAATGATTGACTTATCTCGAAGGGCATATCATTCATAGACTTAGGCGGTACTTCTTCCTAAGACCTAGACACGCTAATTCTGTCACAATTAGACGCATCCGCATAAAGCAAGCATTTGTTGATTATAATCTATCTTAGGAGATTAATAATGGTGCTCTTACTAAACCCTAGCTCATGGAGACTTTACCAACTTACTGCTTAACGGCTCTTTATATACTAGTAGTCTACTGTCCGAGTCCTTACCAATGTAATAAGAACGTACTCGTTGATACCAAGGTCACCTTATGGCTCAACTAAGCTCACTAAACTAAAAGCATGGATAGGTCAATATTTGTGATCCTATGATTCTAGATATATAAATTTCAATATGAAGAGCTATCCCGGACTCTTAGCCTACGCCCAAACAACACCGAAGTTGCAGCGCATTAAATATGTAGGACTAGACCCAGTTGAATGATAGGTCGCATACTTAAGCACGTAAACAAGTATAAATTGATAAACATAATCAACAATCAACGATAAATTAAGCAATCGATATAAACAAACCAAACATTAAATCTTCATAAACATGGCTGATACGATAATCATTGTGAAAATACATGCGGTTTCATATATGAACGATTAAAGAAAGGAAACCTTAACCGAACACGTATTTGGTTGCGCGAAGATTACAAGAGTTTTCCTATGATCTTGAGGCTATATTTTGACCTTCTATGCTCCTTTATTCGTCTCTTGGTCGACTTGGTGGTTTAGGGTTTCACTTGCATACCTAAAACTGAGTTTAGGGTGTTGTATTTATAGAGTCTAGAAACTAGTCGATACGCCGTATCGGGCGATGTGGGATACGGCGTATTGGGGATTTCTTGGAGTAAGGACCACGGTTGATATCTTTTAGAATCTTCGTATATAATAAACCTTGGATACGACGTATAGAGGCTCCTGGATATGGCGTATTGGGTCTTCAACCCTTCGTGGTTATTTGTGAAGTGTAGGTACAGATACGCTGTATCTTCTTGATGGATACGACGTATTGATGTAAAACCAGTTGGTTCTTATTCGTTGACCAAAGTATTATATACGACGTATCGTTGATATGGATACGGTGTATTCTTCAAAGTCAGGCAATGGTCTTTTGATTCGTCAAAGTCTTGTATACGTCGTATAGTTCTAGAATAATACGGCCTATTTGCTGTCAAGTCAGTAGACTTTCTCGAACTCTTCATTTATGCTCCAAAATGCGTGCCTTTTAGCATAACTTCACAAAGTACTCCATAATTACTGCAAATAACAACTTTAAGCAATCAAGTACCAATTCATGCAATAATTATACAAAGTGGGTAAGAATCATAGGATAAATGATGCTATAAAAGTGACATTATTTAATGTCATCGGCATGTTATGACCCTTACGCTCTATTTGTATACTTTACGATGCATGTGCCTGTAAAGAATGACCGAATTAACTTTTATACTGGCTTTACTTTATCTTTTTGTTTTGCTCATACTCTATTAATACTCATTTAATCAGTGTGGACCATTGGTCTGTAATTTGTATATTTGGTTTCCTTCTCAACGGGGTTCTCTTTCATCTTAGTAAACCTGGGGGGAAGTCAAAGTGGGATCACTGTTGTGGACAAGTCTTGATGTGGGCTATAGGCCTGCAAATGTGAAGAGTCATATACTGATAACGAGTTATATTTTTTGGTGTTGGGTGTCAAAATCAGTGGGTCAGAGTGTATCAAGTAACCTCGGGATCAAATTGTTCTGATTACCTAACCTACATTAGTTTAGCATGAGAGCGTTAATGTGAAGTAACATATGCCTAACATAAATATTTAGGATTATGATTTTGGAATCAGATGTACCAAAGATTTCAAGAATTACTATGATTTCCTTTGGTATATTAACTATATTTTTTACAAACTTTTGTTTGGAGTAGAGTAAATATTCGTTCTTAAAGTTACTACAAAACTTATCAAATTTATAAGACGTGTTTTTAGTTGAAACAAAACAGCGCATATTAGCTCACAGTGTTTTACAGCAAATAAACTATGGCAACTTTGTTGGTGCTCATTGATTTTACCTTAGAAGGATGTATTATTCCATATATGTAGTCACTTATTCATATCCTCTGTTAATCTTTGTTATTTTCGGAATGTTAAATTGTGACATTTGCAACTTTTTTGCGTTGCAGGAAAGGGTTCATGTCGAGAGTTGGTAGTGATGAACGGGTTCTTGATGAGCCACATTCAGATTCCTCATCTATTTAATGATATGTATTATCATCGAGAAAACTTTCAGGAGCTACCCAATGATATTGTTAATGAACAAACTCATGATGAACCCCAACCTGATACCCCATCTAATAACAACATGAAATATCACCAAGAAAACTCAAGAGCTAGTAGATGATATTGCTGATGAACGTGAGGTAATCAACATGAGAAATAACATTGGAGAAAGTCACAAAGTAGACTCTTTAACTAAAACGCTTAGAAGTCCTCGAGAGTATGATGGTCGAGTCCTCTAAAGTATGTTGTTGTT
>BQNB010093036.1:0-12500 GCA_026074375.1 Tanacetum coccineum
ACAAAAACTAGAGAATCTCAAGAACGAAGATGTAGGTGGTATGATCAGGAAGGATATACTGAAGGAAAAGTTAGAACCCCGCGCTGACAGAACCTTATGCTTAAACGGCAGGAGTTGGTTTCCATGTTATGGTGACTTGAGGAATGTGATCATGCATGAGTCCCACAAATCAAAATACTCCATCTATCTGGGTTTTGACAAGATGTACCAGGACATGAAAAAGCTATATTGGTAGCCCAATATGAAGGTCGGCATCGCCACCTATGTTAGCAAATGTTTTACGTGTGCTAAAGTCAAGGCCGAACACCAAAGGCCATCGGTTTTGTTGGTACAACCCGAGATACCCCAATAGAAGTGGGATAACATCACAATGGATTTTATCATAAAGCTTCCTAAGTCATCGCAAGGCTATAACGTCATTTGGGTGATTGTTAACCGACTTACGAAGTCTGCAATCTTTACACCAATGAGAGAGACTGATTCCATGGAGAAATTAGCGAGAATGTACCTAAAGGAGGTAGTTACGAGGCATGGAATACCTGTCTCTATCATTTGTGATCGTGACCCTAGGTTCGCATCAAATTTCTGAAGGTCACTTCAGAAGGCTTTGGGTACTAACTTGGATATAAGTATTGCGTACCATCCGCAGACTGATGGACAAAGCGAGAGGACTATCCAAACTCTCAAGGATATGCTACGTGCTTGTGTGATCGACTTTGGAAATGGTTGGGTTAGACATTTGCCACTAGTTAAATTTTCTTACAACAACAGTTATCACGCTAGCATCAAGGCTGCACCATTCGAGACACTTTACGGACGGAAGTGTCGCTCACCTGTTTGTTGGGCCGAGGTCGGACAAGTTCAACTCACCGGTCCAGAAATGGTCCATGAGACAACTGAGAAAGTCATTCAGATCAAGCAGAGAATGCAAGCCGCTCGTGACCGACAAAAGAGTTACGCCAACTTAAAACGTAAGCCGATGGAGTTCCAAGTTGGGGATAGAGTTATGCTCAAAGTTTCACCTTGGAAAGGGGTCGTACGTTTTGGTGAACGGAGGAAGTTAAACCCTAGATATGTTAGACCTTTCAAGGTGCTAGAAAAGATTAGAACCATTGCTTACAAGCTTGAGCTTCCTCAAGAGTTGAGCAGAGTTCATAATACATTTCATGTATCCAACCTGAAGAAATGTTATTCTGACGAACCATTAGCCGTTCTATTGGAAGGACTCCATGTGGATGACAAGCTCCATTTTGTGGAAGAACCTGTAGAGATCATGGATCAAGAAGTTAAACGATTGAAGCAAAGCCGTATCCCAATTGTCAAGGTTCGATGGAACTCAAGGAGAGGTCCTGAGTTCACATGGGAACGCGAAGACCACAAAAAGAAATACCCACATCTCTTCACAAATCGGGCGTCTTCATCCACTATAACATCTTAAGCCTTGAGGACAAGGCTCATCTAACCGGGGGAGACTATAACACCCACGTTTTTCAGGTCATATTTTGATCTCCATTAATTCATCTTTCCCTTTTATCAATGGGTTTGCGTAATTATGTCTGTCATTAGTCATTTATTTTATATTCCTCGTCAAGTAAATTCCATGACTTCATTCATCTTAACCCTAAATCGAATAAAAACCCTTTAAAAACAAACTACACCAACATTTTAACTTTACAAATTAAGAAAACTAAATAAAACTAGATAAAAACTTTTGGAAATCCTAAAAGATAGTGATATTCGGCTGAGTAAAAAGAAAGACAAGTATCTCATCCCAAATTTAACCCTTCTACCCATTGGATAAAAGCCCAAATCTCCTTTCACAAAAACCCACAATACCTCGTGACATCTAGCTGCTATATCTTTTTTTTTCCTCACCAAGAAACCAACAGTAAATAGCTTTTATATCCTGTAGCAAAGATGCTTTCCCATTATGGTGTTACACATACTTGTGAACTCTTCCATTGACTAGTCTCTTGCCTAATATTCGGTTATAAAATCTTAGCCGAATATGGTGTCTTCACAAACCCTCATAATCACAAACCACAACCTTCATAAACTCTTACTCTTTGTTTTTTCGGTTCAACAACAGTCAACACCCTTCATGTCAAAATACAAGAATATCCAAATGTCCTAGAAAACCCAAAATTAGAAGTGTCACGGGTCTTTCTTCTGTAAGCCGACCCACACAAGACAGCGAGCAACAAGCGTACTTGTTTCATGAGAAGCCACAAATGGTCCACTGTTAATAAGGATGGGAATCGAGTTATATATTCGTGATGGGGGGGTTAAAGAGTTAGTCATCGTAGTGGCAAGTCTCAACACTTTCAAGTTCTTAAGCCTTGTGAGCTATCTCTCTTTGCTAATCATCTTATCTTATATATATATATATATACAATCCTTACGTCATAGATGTGTGCTTGAACTTGTTTTAAAAAAAAATCTATCTCCTGTTACTTTGTGAAATGAGTCGAAGATATGATGAAACCCATAAAACACCCTATGTAAATTATAAAACGTAGTGTAGGTGGTTATAGATTCATATAGAAGGCTCTCTTTGAAGATTTAATAGATACTTGTTTAGGATTATCCGAATTCCAAGTTCAAAACAAACACCTTTTCGCTACTTTCTGATGTACTTCGAATAAACTAGTAAAACCCTTATAAAATTAATTAAGCGAAAAGAAAAGGAATATGGAGCATGCTTAAACTAGGGTATTAGGTTTAGAGTGCACAACTATTTGTAACTTAGGCTCACTAATTGGCTACAAGTAAAAACGTATACGTATTGATAGTTTAAAACGCAGCCTGCACTTGTAACATTTGGGCACTTTGTTCGACCCCTAGACATAAGTATACAAACGAGACCTAATTACTTTCAAAATTAGGACATGTCATGAGTATTTTGCCCCTGGAGTCACCAAATTTCGTCAAGTAAATAAAAAGATATAAGGACCCAAGTTAGTAACTTCTTGCCAAACCAGTTAACTATAGGCACACGATTATTGCTAATGCAGCTCGAACACCCCTTACTTGTTGTACTGCAATATCGACCGTCTAAAAACGACCTCCGCCCCCAAGACTTATAAAAAGTAAGTTGTAATAAGACCTAGACTAGGTTTTTCCAAATGTGCTTTTTATTTGATTTTAAAAAGTTATAACGAATCCCACAAACTGATTCCAAAGTCTAGACACGCAAACATTAGCAGTAGAAATAACCCAATTATATTCCAAGTCTGAAAAGCAATGTTGCGACCCGCACATGTTTAACACTATTTTTAACAACTTAAACGACGTTTTTAGACGAAACTCATTTAATGAAAGTTGTAGACTACCCAACGGAGTTTTCAAATATACTTTTACTTTTTAATGTCGTCAATTAACGAACCCGTAAACTAATCGTAAAACTCTAAGACGACTCATGTTAAAAACTTGGTAAAATATATGTTTAACTCAAAAAGTAAACGTCAACGTTTTCATCGAATTAATTAACGCACTTAGAGACCAAACAAAGCCAGAACATAAACTAAAAAATTAAAGCATGTACGCTAACCTATTTTCTTCTTAAAGTCCAGAGACATAAATTACATTACATATATTTTTGACCGCGTGACCAATAAAGTTGGACTATTTTAAAATGAAGGGAAATTGTTTACAATGTCATGTTAATCATTTATAAACTCAAGCACACACTAGGGACAAGATTGCAAGTATTTATATTATTATTTTTCCGTTTAGTGAATATGTATTATTTATTCATAGGTTGCGGATAAAGTCTTTTGCATCGTTTTTCGTGCCACTACTTTGCTTCTACATTATCAATACTCAATGTGAGTTCATAGACCCATGTTTTATGTAACATTCCGTATTTTCAGGTCTTTTACGACGTTATCTATTTTACTAATTATTTATTTTTCTTCCTCGTACGCGTTTACTTTTATTTTTAATAGTTAAATCGCGTAAGTTTAAAATTAGCGTTTAGCGTAAACGGACATCAAATAATTAAATGTTTACATCAATCAAGGGTTATATAATTATTTTGAGGATAATTATTAACTTTGTTCATTTTATTTTTATCGGATACGTAAAGTGTATACGTTTCGCGATAAATTGCGTTTAGGCACTCCCGGAACCACCAAAACTTTTCTACGCTTCAACAAATACCCACTTTTATACCCAATACATAAAAGTTACAAAAATATCTCACTTATATCACTCTTATGCCGAAATTATGGCAAGAGATTCAAAGAAATAAGAAAATTTCCAAGTTTGGTCAAATATACATCTCTTTCATTAATACCTAGCCCATGCCTTCTCATTAAACCACCATACCTTGTCTCTTTGACTTAGACCAAGACCAAGACCATCCCTAGGACCTTACCTTGTCTCCTTGACTAAGTCTTGCCATATATATACATGTATATCTAGTAAAAGAAGTCATACAAGCAAAATACTTAACCAAAAACCAACATTTGTTCTCCCTTTTCTCTCTACTAGCTCACGGCAAGGATCAAAGACCAAACCAAATCCATATCAATTTTTCTACAACCCATACACTTCTATATACATCTATCCTAAGATATTCTAAGGTATTTCCAAGTATTGGCTAAGCATTTTCAAGTGTTAATCAAGAAAGGAAAGATTAGGGTTTTCTAAACCTAATCTAGGGTTTCATCTTGCAAGCTTTGGTTTTGTGGCTAAACAAGGGTTTAGCACTTGATTATCATCATCATCATACATCATAAGGTCTATTTTAAACCTTTATGCTTTTAGTTTATGAGTTTTTATGTATTTGATATGCTATATAGTGAAATCACCATTAGGAATACTTTTGAACATGAAAAATATAATTTTTCTTGTGATTATGATTTTGTGCACTTTCTCACATGTTATAATGTTGGTAATATCATGAAATAAAGAATATATATGTCTTGTACAATCTCGGTTTAAGCATAAAAAGTTCATATGTAAACTTGTAATTAAAAGTTAAGTAAGAAAGTTTATGATTTCATGTAAAGTTAATAACTTGTGATCTTGATGATCTTGGACAAATATGAACTTATGGACATTATTATATGTATAACATATGATATATATAGACTTGTGATAAACAGTGAGGTTAAAAAGTATATATAAAACATATTATATAAATGAGTTATATAAAAGATCATATAGGTCAGTAGGTTTTCGAATTCTAAACAAAGGATTTTATGTTTTTATAAGATAATACAATTCACGACGATTCCGAAAAGGTAAGAAACTTGTTAAACGGATTAATAACGAAAAAGTTACGTTAAAAACGAGTTATACGTTAATTAAACGGAGTTTATAAAATGACTTTTATAAAACTTATATCAAACAGCTAGTTTGATATTTTTAATAAATAATACATATTTTTAGGATTCCAAAATGATAAGAATCGTAATTTTTCAATTAATAACGAATGAGTTATGAATTTCGCGAGTTTACGACAATTAAAACTTTTATAAAACTATTTTTATAAAAGTTACTATTCATGACAGAAAGTTATATTTTTGTAAACCTCCTAAAATTATAAAACTTTCAAATACGAGAACGTCCTCGAAAGAATCGTTAAAAACGGAGAGCTATTACGAGTATAATCGACATTTTAGGGTTTTACGTCAACAATACCCCGATTTTTTATAAAAGTCACGTTTGATGTGACAGTTAAAAGTTTACTGTTCACCAGGAGGGTCAAAAATATTCAAAAATGTCAAATTAGATTAATCGTCCCTAATACGGAAATGTATGGGCATAAGAACGTTCAATATCGGGCTTAAAACGCAAAAGTTATGCTAGTTTTACTAAAACGATAATTATAAACGTTTTTACTTATTAAACGCAATTTTACCAAAACCATTAGTCGGTGATTATGCTATATAGAATATTATGTGGTTATCAAAGTACTATATTACTAGGGAGTTTCATAATGAGGCCTCTTCGGATGGCGTATCGACGAGTTGTTGGATTTACGATTTAAAGTGTCCTAACTCCTCGAACGTCATGTCATGACCTCTTAAATTATGATAGCCCGAACGATAGTACGATGTAACAACTATAAGATTATATTCAAGTACATGGTACTTATACGACCTATGATAATTTAGGTTGCATTCGATCTTTTACGTGACGCTTTATCTGCGATATTTGGATTATCAGAACTCAAGGTGAGTTCATAGCCCCATATTTTTACGATTTCAATGATTTATAACTTGGGGTGGAAACATGCTTTGTTTTATAAATTGGACGCAAGTGGATATTTTATATTGATTACATGTTTGCCTAAGTTGCGATAACCCAGTTAAGTCCCATGTCATGAACTGTCAATTGCATAGATGTAATTGAGAATTACATTATGTGAGCGCGAATGTTATTTAATAGATCTATTCGGGAAACGACCTCCCCGTTCGGGTGACTAGCTATCACCGGGAACGAACGTATAGCATGTCGAATTTAGGGATGTTTTTCGGGTTGAACATCTAATCGGGCAGAAATTGCAATATATAGTTTAATTGCAAGAAAGATCGTCGAGCTTCAGTGTCATGAGCTTAGTGTAAATGTAATCTGGTTTTTGGATTCTGCATGTGTTGCATTATCACGGGAAAAGTCTTGCGGTCCTGCATATTATGATTTTATCAAACCTATGAATTCACCAACATTATTGTTGACGTTTTTAAGCAATGTTTTCAGGAGATCAATAGGCATGGGATGCCAGGGATGCATTGGGTTACATTTTGGATTGCACGCTTAAAGATTTAGGTGCATCATATTTTGGGAAATGTATTGTCAACTTTTGTAATATTCAACAATGGACAAGTAAAGCTATATGCTTTTGTATTAAGTCTTTCAATTAAATCCAATGTATCATTTTAAACGACTTTTTGTGTCGTTCTTATATATCTTGTGCTATTGATCTTAAAGTAACACGCCCCGGACCCTTATTCCGCTGCGACCCAATTTGGGGGTGTTAAACTCCCACGAATGTCTGGTATTTTATGAAATTATGTTGCTTTTTCTGGGTCATTTCTTTCATTTTCCCACTTTTCTTCAAAACCACGATACCCTTTTGGTCCTAAGTGAGGCTGATTCATTTGATATTGTTTTCCACGTTCACTCGCTTCTGCACGTAGTTTCTTCACATAGGAGTAACGATGAGTTAAAAACATGGAAAAATAATAATATATCACAGAAATATAGTGAAGTAATTGAAACCTATAATTTTTGCAGGTGTGTTTTCTTTCCTGCAGAATTCTTCCCATACATGAGGCTCTATATATGTCTATTTGCCAATAGGAGATATGTTCTTAAGCATGTAGTCACCTCGTAGTTCTGTTTTCCATGCCTTCCACTTAGCGCTGCATGATAAAAGTGTAGGGACTTTGACATCATCCATAAGTGCATACTCGTATTTACCATACCAACCTTATATAATATATTTATATAAGTTAAGTCTTGCTCGTTGCAAGCAGTTATGTTTTCATTATCGACGGTTACCTACACGTCTGTTCATATAAATTCCGAGCCATGGAGATTCCAGTGAGCTTCTGATGAGGAGATAGAGGGGCCAATGAAGGATCAGCCTCTATCTGTTGATGCCTCACCTACAGCCCTATCACCAGGCTACATTGCTAACTCCGATTCGGAAGTGAGGAGGATCCTGCTGACCATCCTGCTGACGGATGAGACAATTATGATAATGAGTCATCTGATGATGACAACGATGATGATGATGTTAAGAAGGATGAGGAGGACGAGGAGGAGGAGGAGCACCTAGCTCCGGCCGACCCTTCTACTGTACCTACAGATGATCCTGTCCCCTCAAGCTGAGAATACAAAGCTTTTTGAGACTGATGAAGTCTACTTCTACATCACCCACCTCTCCACACCATATCATCTTTTGAGACCAAATCCTGTGCAGTACGGATATCTATTTAATACCATACTCCACGATTACCATCTGCTGAGGCATGCATTACTGAGTTTGCTGCTACACTACCTTCATCATCACCACCACCAGAGAATGTTGAGTCACTTAAAGATAACATAAGAGTCTAGCATCTAGAATCTTGAGAGGCACCCTGGCCATAGACAAATAGATTTGTCAGTGTAGCTCATTTTGTATTCCACTAAACTTGAGTAATACTCGGTTGGTAGTGTTAATAAAAAGCTTGTACTCTTTTACTCATGTAAAACGATGTATTAAGTATTAACTTACGTTGTTGGTTATGATCATGCTACTGTACGATAGGGATTTATTTATGCCATGGTTGCGGTTATCTTATATCTATGCATAACGTGGTCTCACCTTACCTACTTGTTGGGATCACGGAGTGTCATGATTTTCCCTTGAATGAAACTTCATATACATTTTGTTCCCTGTGACTTTCAGGAAACAATGACAACTGTTGATCAAGGGATGAGTGTTGAGGAAATTGAGCGGGTTGTAGCCCAGCGAGTGGCTAATGCTATCGAGGCTATTGCCATTTATGAGACGAAAACCAACATGGCCCGTAAGTCAATAAGCCAGACCGAACAACAAGAATGCAAGGTAGCAGGGAATGCTAACAACAAGAGAAAGTGGGAAGGTAACCACAATGGGCAATGTACTATAAAGGGCGGGAATTGCAAGAAGGTTGACCACATGACCCAGGAGTGTAGGAATCCTACTGCTGCTAGGAATCAACGAACTCACACCTGTTATAAGTGTGGAAGTCTGAGACACTTCAAGAGTAAGTGTCCAATAGAGAAGTTTCAGAAACGTGTGGACAAAAAGATCAGCACTCTTTCCGAATGCCAGGCTAAGAATAAGAGGAAGTTGAATAACACTTCCAAGAACAATCAGAACCAACAACAGCCGAACAAGAGGCAAAATACTGGCAAAGATTATGCTGCAGGGCACGGGGAGAAGAAACATTACGGCGGGGCCAAGCCGTTGTGTCCTAAATGCAACTATCATCATGATGGTCCATGTCCTCCCAAATGCCACAGGTGCAACATAGTGGGCCATCTGGTCCGTAACTGTAGGAGACCTACAAATGACAATACTACTAACAACCAAAGAGGCACGGGGACAAGTCAGAAGGTTAATTGCTATGAATGTGGGAATCAAGGGCACTACAAGAGGGATTGCCCAGAGCGAAAGAACCAAAGTCATAAAAACCAAACTGGAGGTACTAGAGCACATGGAGTGGTGAATACCTTAAGAGGAGAGGAAACCGATCAAGACCCTAACAACATTAAAGATGAGATCAAAGCGTAAAAGAGAAAGTTGTCTCGCTTTCCTAATAAATCCTAAGTTGAAGCTATCTTAGACTTTATCTCCAGGAGTTCTCATTGTATTTCCCTTAAATTTCAGTTGTACGAATGATTTCAAATTATCTATCAAATTATCGTATTATGAAAATTTCGTCAATATTAACTTAGGTTCCTTATTTACTCTTACAAACTACTCTCACGAATATCATGAAATTATAACGCTATTTTGACGAAAATGAGCAATGCATCGTTAGTCCTAAATTATACATGGCCTGATCAACTATGTATAATTCAGGAAGGTACCATGCCGTGCTGAGAGTAGTCACTCTAAAAACCTCTTAAGGAAACAATTTTCTACTTATATCATGTTTTGTGTGCGTATTCATAGAACGCGTTTACTTTTAGAAATCGAATTAGTAACCCTATCAACTAAGCAGACCTTCACTCCGTCTTACTATAAAGTTGGCATCATCTTATACCAAATCCTAAGCCGAGAAGCCAAGACACATTACTAGTCGCCCTAAGACAATTTCGCTATCGAATTTGCTCGCCATTAGAGAATTTACTAAATCACCCATTCAAAATCAACTTAATACCCGTAGAACTTGGTAGTTTCGATGCTATAATCGGTATGGATTGGTTGTCGAAGTACCAAGCGGTCATTGTGTGTGCCGAGAAGATTGTCCACATTCCCTGGAGAAATAAAACCTTAATCATACACGGTGATGGAAGTAACCAGGGAAATGTGACACGATTAAA
The DNA here is from genome assembly GCA_026074375.1 of Tanacetum coccineum. Classification (NCBI taxonomy): domain Eukaryota; kingdom Viridiplantae; phylum Streptophyta; class Magnoliopsida; order Asterales; family Asteraceae; genus Tanacetum; species Tanacetum coccineum. The sequence continues at coordinate 10,033 of BQNB010093036.1, forward strand.
CATCATTTCGTGCACTAAAACGCAGAAGTACATGGAAAAAGGATTTCCTATCTTTTTAGCACATGTCACTGCAAAGGAGGTTGAAGACAAGTCGGAGAAGAAGCGACTTGAGAATGTACCAATAGTTCAAGACTTTCCTGAAGTATTTCCTGAGGACTTGCCGGGTCTTCCTCCGACTCGACAAGTGGAGTTTCAAATTGATTTGGTACCTGGTGCTGCACCTGTAGCACGGGCACCTTATCGATTGGCGCCTTCCGAAATGAAAGAGTTATCTGAGCAACTGAAAGAGCTATCCGACAAAGGCTTTATAAGACCCAGTTCCTCACCTTGGGGAGCTCCGGTCTTGTTTGTCAAGAAGAAGGATGGATCATTCCGGATGTGCATTGACTATCGGGAATTAAACAAACTGACAGTGAAGAACCGTTATCCACTCCCCAGAATTGATGATTTATTTGATCAGCTTCAAGGGTCGAGTGTCTACTCGAAGATCGACCTAAGGTCAGGTTATCACCAATTGAGGGTTCGAGAAGAAGACATTCCAAAGACTGCCTTCAGAACTCGTTATGGCCATTACGAATTTCAAGTTATGCCGTTTGGTTTGACAAACGCACCTGCCGTATTCATGGACCTTATGAATCGGGTGTGCAAACCATATCTGGACAAATTCGTAATTGTCTTTATTGACGATATTTTGATCTATTCCAAGAACAAGCAAGAGCACGAAGAGCATCTGAAGATAATATTGGAGTTGTTGAAGAAAGAGGAGTTGTATGCAAAATTTTCCAAATGTGAATTTTGGATTCCCAAAGTACAGTTCCTCGGTCACGTGATCGATAGTGAAGGAATTCATGTGGATCCAGCCAAGATTGAATCCATTAAAGATTGGACATCTCCTAAGTCACCAACGGAGATTCGTCAATTTTTAGGTCTTGCTGGGTACTATCGAAGATTCATTGAAGGGTTTTCAAAGATCGCCAAACCAATGACTAAGCTTACTCAAAAGAAGGTCAAGTTTGAGTGGGGCGATAAACAAGAAGCAGCTTTTCAACTGTTGAAGCAAAAGTTATGCAGTGCACCAATCCTTGCATTACCTGAAGGAAGCGAAGATTTCATCGCATACTGCGACGCTTCAAAGAAGGGTTTGGGCGCTGTATTGATGCAGAGAGAAAAAGTGATTTCTTATGCATCACGCCAGTTGAAGATTCATGAGAAGAACTATACAACTCATGATTTAGAACTTGGAGCAGTAGTGTTCGCTCTCAAAATTTGGAGGAATGTTGGTTGAAAACGCTAAAAAAAAAAAAAAAATCCAGAGGCGATTAGGACGGAAAAGTTGGAACCCCGTACGGATGGAACCCTATGCCTCAATGGCAGGAGTTGGTTACCTTGTTATGGCGATTTGCGGACTGTGATCATGCACGAGTCCCACAAATCAAAATACTCTATTCATCCGGGTTCCGACAAAATGTACCAAGACATGAAGAAGCTATATTGGTGGCCCAACATGAAAGCCGACATTGCCACCTATGTTAGCAAGTGTTTGACCTGTGCTAAGGTCAAGGCCGAACATCAAAGGCCATCAGGATTGTTGGTACAACCTAAGATACCTGAATGGAAGTGGGACAACATCACCATGGATTTTGTTACTAAGCTTCCTAAGTCGTCGCAAGGCTACGACACCATTTGGGTGATTGTTGACCGACTCACTAAGTCTGCGATCTTCACACCAATGAGAGAGACTGATCCTTTGGATAAACTTGCAAGAATGTACCTGAAGGAGGTGGTCACGAGACATGGAATACCTGTCTCAATCATTTGTGATCGCGACCCGAGATTCGCATCAAATTTCTGGAGGTCACTTCAGAATGCTTTGGGTACTAATTTGGATATGAGTACCGCGTACCATCCACAAACAGACGGGCAAAGCGAGAGGACCATTCAAACTCTCGAGGATATTACTGCATGTCTTGTGCAAATCGACTTTGGAAAGAGGTTGAGGTTAACCATTTGCCATTAGCACGTTTCCATACACAATAGCTATCACGCTAGCATCAAAGCCGCACCATTCGAAGCAACTTTATGATCGAAAGTGCCATTCCACGCTGTATTTGGACTGAAGTTGGAGAAGCTCAAATACTCGTCCAGAACAATTCAAGAGACCACTGAGAAAATCATCCAATCAAGAAAAGGATGCAAGCCGCTCGGATTCGACGAAGAGTTACGCCGATCTGAAGCGGTAAACCAATAGAATTTCCTAGTCGGGGAGGGTAAAGTTATCCTAAAGTTTCACCTTTGGAAAGGGGTCTGAACGTTTGGAAAATGAGGGAAGTTAAACCCTAGGTATGTTGGACCTTTCAAGGTGTTAGAAAAGGTTGGAGAGGTTGCTTACAAGCTCGAGCTTCCTGAAGAGCTGAGCAGAGTTCATAATACATTCCATGTGTCCAACCTAAAAAAGTGTCATGCCGACG
>BQNB010093036.1:22500-26467 GCA_026074375.1 Tanacetum coccineum
AAAGGCTAGCATCTAGAATCTTGAGAGGCACCCTGGCCCATAGACAAATAGATTTGTCAGTGTAGCTTGTTTTGTATTATATCCCACTAAACTTGAGTAATACTCGGAAGTGTTATGTTAATAAAAAGCTTGTACTCTTTTACTCATGTAAACGATGTATTAAGTATTAACCTACGCTGTTGGTTATGATCATGCTACTGTATGATGGGGATTTATTTATGCCATGGTTGCCGTTATCTTATATCTCTGCATAACGTGGTCTCACCTTACATATATGTTAGGATCACGGAGTGTCATGATTATCCTGTGGATGAAACTTCATATAAATTTTGTTCCCTGTGATTTTCAGGAAACAATGACAACTGTTGATCAAGGGATGAGTGTTGAGGAAATTGAGCGGGTGGTAGCCCAGCGAGTGGCTAATGCTATCGAGGCTATTGCCATTAAGTCAATAAGCCAGACCGAACAACAAGAATGCAAGGTAGCAGAGAATGCTAACAACAAGAGAAAGTGGGAAGGTAACCACAATGGGCAATGTACTGTAAAGGGCGGGAATTGCAAGAAGGTTGGCCACATGACCCGGGAGTGTAGGAATCCTACTGCTGCTAGGAATCAACGAACTCACACCTGTTATAAGTGTGGAAGTCTGAGACACTTCAAGAGTAAGTGTCCAATAGTGAAGTTTCAGAAACGTGTGAACAAAAAGATTAGCACTCTTTCCAAACGCCAGGATGAGAATAAGAGGAAGTTGAATAACACTTCCTAGAACAATCAGAACCAACAACACCGAATAAGAGACAAAATACGGACAAAGCTTATGCTACAGGGCACGAGGAGAAGAAATATTACGGCGGGTCCAAGCCGTTGTGTCCTAAATGCAACTATCATCATGATGGTTCATGTGCCCCCAAAGACCACAGGATGCGAACATATGGGGCCATCTGTCCCGAACTGTAGGAGACCTACAAATGACAATACTACTAAACCACCAAAGAGGACGTGGAACAAGTCGAAAAGGCTACTTGCTATGGATGTGGGAATCGAAGGGCAACTACAAGAGGATTGCCCAGAGCGAAAGAACCGAAGTCATAAAAGACCAAATTGATACTGGGAGCACATGGAGTGGTGCATACCTTAAGAGAAGGGGAAACCGATCAAGACCCTCACAACATTAAAGATGAGATCAAAGCTTAAAAGAGAAAGTTGTCTCGCTTTGCCTAATAAATCCTAAGTTGAAACTATCTTAGACTTTATCTTCTTAGGAGTTCTCATTGTATTTCCCTTAAATTTCAGTTGTACGAATGATTTCAAATTATCTATCAAATTATCGTATTATGAGAATTTCGTCAATATTAACTTAGGTTCCTTATTTACTCTTACAAACTACTCTCACGAATATCATGAAATTATAACGCTATTTTGACGAAAATGAGCAATGCTCATTAGTCCTCAATATACATGCCTATCAACTATGTATATATTCAGGAAGGTACCATGCCCGTAAGCCATGAGAGTAAGTCACTCTATAAAGAAAAACCTCTTGTTAAGGAAACAATTTTCTACTTATATCATGTTTTGTGTGCGTATTCATAGAACGCGTTTACTTTTGGAAATCGAATTAGTAACCATATCAACTAAGCAGACCTTCACTCCGTCTTACTATAAAGTTGGCATCATCTTATACCAAATCCTAAGCCGAGAAGCCAAGACACATTACTAGTCGCCCTAAGACAATTTCGCTATTGAATTTGCTCGCCATTAGAGAATTTACTAAATCACCCATTCGAAATCAACTTAAACCTGTAAACTTTGGAGTTTGATGCTATAATCAGTATGGATTGGTTGTCGAAGTACCAAGCGGTCATTGTATGTACCGAGAAGATTGTTCGCATCCCTTGGAGAAACAAAATCCTTAATCATACACGGTGATGGAAGTCACCAGGGAAATGTGACACGATTAAACATCATTTCATGCACTAAAATGCAGAAGTACATGGAAAAAGGATTTCCTATCTTTTTGGCACATATCACTGCAAAAGAGGTTGAAGACAAGTCGGAGAAGAAGCGACTTGAGGACGTACCAATAGTTCAAGACTTTCCTGAAGTATTTCCTGAGGACTTGCCGGGTCTTCCTCCGACTCGACAAGTGGAGTTTCAAATTGATTTGGTACCTAGTGCTGCACCTGTAGCACGGGCACCTTATCGATTGTGGCAACCTTCCGAGATAAAAGAGTTTCTCTGAAGCAACTAAAGATCTGTTCCGATAAAGGCTTTATAAGACCCATTCCTCACCTACTGGGAGCTCCGGTCCTTGTTTGTCAAGAAGAAAGACGGTCATGTCCGGATTTGGCATTGATCCACCGAGAATTGAATAAACTAACGGTGAAGAACCGTTATCCGCTCCCAAGAATTGATGATTTATTTGATCAGCTTCAAGGGTCGAGTGTCTACTCAAAAATCGACCTAAGGTCAGGTTATCACCAATTGAGGGTTCGAGAAGAAGACATTCCGAAGACTGCCTTCAGAACCTTACGTCCCATTACGAATTTCAAGTTATGCCGTTTGGTTTGACAAACGCACCTGCCGTATTCATGGACCTTATGAATCGGGTATGCAAACCATATCTGGATAAATTCGTGATTGTCTTTATTGATGATATTCTGATATATTCAAAGAACAAGAAAGAACATAAAGAACACCTTAAGCAAATCCTAGAACTGCTTAAGAAGGAGGAGTTGTACGCCAAGTTTTCCAAATGTGAATTTTGGATTCCTAAAGTACAGTTCCTCGGTCACGTGATCGATAGTGAAGGAATTCATGTGGATCCAGCCAAGATTGAATCCATTAAAGATTGGACATCTCCTAAGTCACCAACGGAGATTCATCAATTTTTAGGTCTTGCTGGGTACTATCGAAGATTCATTGAAGGGTTTTCAAAGATCGTCAAACCAATGACTAAGCTTACTCAAAAGAAGGTCAAGTTTGAGTAGGGAGATAAACAAGAAGCAGCTTTTTAACTGTTGAAGCAAAAGTTGTATAGTGCACCAATCCTTGCATTACCTAAAGAAAGCAAAGATTTCATCGCGTACTGCGACGCTTCAAAGAAGGGTTTGGGCGCTGTGTTGATGCAAAGAGAAAAAGTGATTTCTTATGCATCACGCCAGTTAAAAATTCATGAGAAGAACTATACAACGCATGATTTGGAACTTGGAGCAGTAGTGTTCGCTCTCAAAATTTAGAGGCGCTATCTGTACGGAACCAAGTGTACAGTGTTCACTGATCATAAGAGCTTACAACACATTCTTGATCAGAAGGAACTAAACATGAGACAACGTCGATGGTTGGAGTTGCTTAGTGATTACGATTGTGAGATTCGTTATCACCCGGGAAAGGCAAACGTTGTTGCTGATGCTCTAAGCAGGAAGGAGAGAGATCAATGATTCGCAGTCTTACGTACCTATAAAATATATAATAATAATACTACTTAGGTAAATTCCAACTATTCACCTTTAACCAAGGTAAAAAGTTAAGACTTACAAAAATAATATAATATATATAATATACGTATGTTTGACCGGGTAAGTATGATCACCCGGGTCGTTTCCCCAATGACTAGTGAGATTGAAACCACGTTTTAGTTCGGATCCTGATTTGAATGGAACAAATATATTTTGGATAAGCTATTGCTATGAAATTAAGAAGCAACAAATAATGACAATTAAGCAAATAAACAAATTTTAAATCCTAAAAAAAAGTAAACTAAAATTTTACTAGATAAAGAAAAATTGCCGAAGATTTATTAAAAACAAAAGCCCTAATTTTTATCTCTTTATAAAAGTTTAATTAAACTAATTAAAAATCAAACCTAAATACTAATTAAAATTAATAAACTAAATTAAAACTTAACTAAGGACTAATGGTGCAAATACCTAAGAAACTAACGGGGAAACTAACAAACTAACGGAGG